>RQTK01001183.1:123310-141480 GCA_003991915.1 Elysia chlorotica | reverse complement strand
ATTTCGTCATAGCACTGATAGGACATGTCACAATTATTCCACACAGGTTGATTTGATTTAATAGTACTATTACTAGGCTTCAAGTATTTATTGTTTTTATTATAAGCACAAAAAGGCAGTGATGTTAAATACTAAAAATCCTTTTATTGTAGTTTGTATATCAGTTTAAATTTTCTTAATAATAATAATAATTTTAAAAGACAACAACATTTAGAAACAGCCATTAAAAGGATGTATTTTGGATAAAAAAATTTATAAAACAATTTCCTATAAATTTGAAAAAAAAAAAAGAAAGAAAAAAAAACACACACAAAAATACTCACTATGGATATAATAGGATTATATGCAAGAAAATGTATAATAATGCAGCACATGAAACAACTTAAAATGATTAAATATGAATAATTCAAACATTAGTTTAGATTAGATAAAAGGAAGAGATGAGGGAAAAAATAATCTCATTCATACTATTCCAGATTACAGTTGTTAAAAATACAACGCAAGTTCCAAAAAACTTGAAACACTATAATTATATTAATATCATTATCTATCTGAGCAATACATGGAAGAGTTAAAGAGTGAAAACAAAACAAAAAATTTGTGGAAAGAAAAACAATGTGCATCTATCACAGCTGCAAGAGGGAGAGGCAGGAAAACGTGCATCAAAGTTGTTGTTTTATTTGCCATGTGCAGGGCAGATCAGACAAGAAAAAAAAGGTAAAAGAGTATAGGGTTAAAAAAATGTATTTAAAGGCACATCACAGATCTCATGACTTTTCAGTCATCTTTAATTGATAATGGATGTAATTATCTAGTATACTTGACGAGCAATAAAAGGAGAAAAGAAAACTTAATAGGATAAGATTAGAACTGTTATACTGACAGTATTTTATTCTGTACCTTCAGCAAAAAGAATATTTAGAGTTTGCTGCTCGTATCATTCTTGGGAAAAGGGCAATTTTTTTTGTTTTTATAATCAATCCATGTGTTACACAACCATCACTTACAAATTTGTTCCAGATTCCTTTGTAAAGACAATTGTTAAAATATATTTATTTACTTGTGATAAGGTTACAAGTATAGGTTTTGGCATTGTATTTATTACTGACACTCATTGTCCATTAGTCAATAAAACAATTCAAAGAGAAGATAGGGTGATAAATTCGTCTACAAGTACACACCTTGCTGAGTACATACCTTAACCACTACTTATGTTTTATAATATTTAATTCAACTAACATCATGAATAATAATTGACCAGGAAAGAAATGATATTGTTAACTATAAAATAGAGGGAAGGTGAAGACATGAAAATGTTTCTGATAAACCTTCTTGATAAACATAACATAAGAGGAAGTACAGCGAGAGGCAAAAGAAGGCCAAAAAAATTCTGTTAACTGCTCGCGATCTTATAATGTTATGTTGATGTAATGTCGCAGAGCATCTGTGTTAAAAATTTCAGGCGTAAAAAATATTTAGGCATGCTCATTACAAGAGCACATGTCCAGCAATTATAAGACAATACATTCTTACTTTCCGTTTCAACATTGTTTTGTTTTTTTAATTTTCTTTATAACAGGAGGAAACTTTTTAACTAGCCCAAGTCTTTAAGAGGAATTAAAAAGAATATTAGATAATGCCCACGATATCCATACAAATAAAAATAATAACCATTGTATGACATATTCTAATAGGTTTACAAATTAAGAAATACCAGTTTGTAGAAAAATAAAATTCTTTTCTTTTTTTCAAGAACTGTTTCTTTGCTTGAGATATACTTTGCCATAAATGTGGTGTAGTTTTTTTTTAATTTATACTTGAATTAATTTATAATAAAAAAACGTATCTTATAAAACAACAACAAACATAGCTTATCTCAATTATACACAATGATCTGGATTATAATAAATACTTAACAGTTACATTAGTATGATAATCTGTTACTTGGTTACCTTGCCACAGACTCATTTTCTATCATTGAAATGTTTTTTTTTTAAACAGACAAAAATACTCAAAGTCAAAAGCTATGCAGGATGATACAGAAATCTAGAAAACCATACAAGGTGGTTAATAACTGCAAGTGTATCATTTTTTTGCATTATTTCCCCTCTTCTCATGCTTCTTGTTGTGAATGACAAATACAAAATTTCAATGTTGAGTTTGAAGATTCGTCAGGTGTTTTGAGTGTTACTTTTATAAGCACGGATATAAAAAAAAAAAAAAACGCTGTCGCTTGATTCAAGCTATGATTGAATTAGTTCGTCATGAAAACTTACTTTTTCTACAATAAGAAAAAGCAGTTGTTGAATCAGCTAAGAAGATTTATTTCTTCGGTTAGAACTAATAAAAATACATTTTACATTTATTAATGAAAAGCACACATACAAAAAAACAAAAAAAGAAACAGCAATGATTTTAATATCAATATCAAGACAATAACCATGCTATTATGATTAGGAGAATCACATAAATGTCAAATTTAGCAGCATTAACATTAAATATATGTTTGAAAAAGGAAAAAAAAAGCATGGGGCGAAGAAAAATGTGCAACGATGGCTTAAAGGATTCAAATCTTGCTGTCTTTCTAAAGAGTACATATATCAATCTACAAATAAAGAAAGAAATCTACAATTGAATTAATTTCTTTTTTATTATTATTGAAATATCAATTGATAAAAAGGCATTCATTTTGGATGATTCAAGGGAGGACTGCCTGTGTATTTCAGTTTAGAAAAAAGCCAAACAAAATCAAGAAATAAAAAACAGTAGCATAGATAATTAGGGGTTTAATAAAGAATTTTTAAAAAGTAGATGTAGTGGGAAAAGCATCAATTCTATGATTCCCATGTGGAACAAGTGCAGCTGTCGGTAAAACTCTCTGAGCATGATCAGTCTTCAGCCGTTAGCTTGATCATTATTCAGTGATCAAGGCTAGCATCAGCCTTTTGTAGTCGCCGGACACGTCTTGCTGTTGATTAAAAATAGCAGTTTAAAATCTTATTCACATTACACAATCAAACAACTCATCCTGGTTATTAAAACCAGCAGTTTAAAATCGTGTTAATATTAAGGTACACAATCAAACAGCTCTTCAGGGTGATTAAATCCAGTCTAAAATCTTGTTCACATTACTTAAAGAGGAGATCTGTTGCCTTCATATATAAATCCAGCAGTCTAAAATCTTGTTGACATCACTTAAATAGGAGATCTGTTGCCTTAATATATATACATGGAGATAATTTCCTTTGGATTGCTCAGATTTTATGGTANNTAATAATCATTATTATTATAGATCCTTTACTTGCATATTGTATTCCAACACATGTGTTTCCAAGGGTGGGGAGCAAGTTCTGCAGCTCTGTTGTTGTTTGCTACCGTTTTTTTCTTCGTCTTTTTGTGTTTCAGTGTTTTTAGTAGGTGTTTTTCCCTGCCCATGCATATGGAGAGAATTTCCTTTTGATTGCTCAGCCTTTTTTTTTTTATGGTATGTATGGCTTTGGGTTGTTTTTTTATTTTGTGTATTTGCCAAGAAATGTTGTAATCTACGTTGTAATTTGTTTTGTTTTTTTATTTCCATATGCTTTCACTAAAAATTGTCCCCAACCTATTCCTAGTTTGAAACTGGATTTGTGTTGATTGAACCTACCCGTAATATAATTATGAGTTGATTTTTATTGTTGTCCTTTCGTTGCACTGTAACTTGGTATACAACTCCATCCTGCATGTATTTGCTGTCCAGTAGGCACCTTGTTTTATCCCTGCAGTTGCATACTTTTTGTTTTCTCGTTTTCTTCTTGATTCTCACTCACGATAGACTTGTTATGTAAGTTAACAATTTGCTTAGTCTCATTGCGTTTTAATGTATGCATGATTTTGTGAGCCTTGTTACTGGCTATAAGGCATGCTTCAAGAAGATACAAACAAAAAGTTTTGCCGATGTTGATTGTCATATTCATGCTTTAAGGGGTGTTAAATCAAGTTTTGTCTTTTCCTTTAATTTCTTGTTTGTATATTTTTCTCTGCTTTGTTGCCTCTTGCGCCCATGTTAGTGTCATTACTCATTTTGGTTTTAGCTATTTGTTTGCTCGGACTAGTTTTATCTCATTCCAAATATTTAGGGATTTTTTTTATATGACAATTTTCTTTAAATGCAGAGTAGTATGGTCTTGTGTGTTCATTGAATACTTTTGGCATTTGAAGAGTCATTGAACAGATGATTTTCGTGATTGCTCTTACCGTAAATATATGTTATTTTATTAATTTTTTAAATGGTCTGTGGAAACATGTCCTCAGACCAAGCATAATATTAAGGAAGTTTTTGTTTTCTTTATTGGCTACAATCACTTTTTTGTACCAATGAATGCCATCACATGTATTATTATCTATATGTTCTATGCTACTATGTCATGTTCTTTTTAAAACGAGATGTTAATGTGTAAAAATACCATGAGCTGAGTTTATTAAATATGGCGCTACATAAATACTTTGTATTAAACTGTATTGTTACTATTATATTTAAGTGTGTTCTCTAAATATTTTACAAGTTTGTACTAAACAAAAGAAAGAACTTCTTTCCTCCTGCATGCTCAGGACAAAGAAAAAAAACTGCTAAAATACACAAAAGACGAAAAAAGAAACAGAAGCAAACAAAAACAGTTCCCTGAAGAGATTGCAAACACATGTGTAGGAATATTTATGTGTCAGTAAAGGATATATAATTATCATTATCTAGCTTTTGAAAAAAATTGAGCACTTTCATTTATTCATACAAGGAGAGAAAGAGAGAGAGAGAGAGAGAGAGAGAGAGAGAGAGAGAGAGAGAGAAAGAGAGACAGAGAAAGAGAGACAAACAGAGAGAGAGAAAAGAGAGAGAGATGGAGGAAGAGAGCGAGGGATGAAGGAAGAGAGAGAGAGAGAGAGAGAGAGAGAGAGAGAGTGAAAGAGAGAGAGAAAGAAAGTAAGACAAAGAGGCAGAGACATAGAGAGAAAAAAGAGGAAGGAAGAAGTCACAGAGAGAGAAAGAGAGAGAGAGAGAGAGAGAGAGAGAGAGAGAGAGAGAGAGAGAGAGAAAGAGAGACAGAGAAAGAGAGACAAACAGAGAGAGAGAAAAGAGAGAGAGATGGAGGAAGAGAGCGAGGGATGAAGGAAGAGAGAGAGAGAGAGGAAGGAAGAAGTCACAGAGAGAGAAAGAGAGAGAGAGAGAGAGAGAGAGAGAGAGAGAGAGAGAGAGAGATGAAGGGAGGGAGAGGGAGGGAGGGAGGAAGGAAGAGAGAGACAGACAGACAGACAGAGAAACGGAAGTAAACAAGCACAGAGACAAATAGTCGTAGACACAGGAAGAAAGAGAGAGAGAGACATAAAAAAAGAGAAATGATGCCTTACCGAAATCCATTTTTCAAGTGTTTGATTGTATCTGTGCTGGAATTCCGTTTTTATCAGTCTCATGTCAATCTCACAGCGTGTAACAATCACACGAATCAAGGTATCATCGTCTGTACCTAAGCCCTGAAAACAAGTGATGGGGTGAGTTGCGTCGAGACGAGTTGGTTGCTTAACGTACAAGATCAGCACTATATAGGCTATATTGTGATTGGACCCCACGACTAACATCTGACATTTTACACTGTGTGACATCAGTTACTGTTCTATCTAATTTCTAAAATACTAAAGATTTAGAATATTCTGGAAATGAGATAAGACAGTTAGACAACTGAGGTGATAACTTGTACCACAGTAACCCTGCTGAGATATTTCAAAACGCATTCATATATGAAGACCACAGGGGAAAAACCGGACATGTCACAAATTTGAATATTTTAAGTAATGCCCCTTAGATTATAAAGGGCGCTTAATTTTATCATAACGGTAAAGAGTGGTATGGAAAAACCGGACATGTCACCTAAAATTAGCAGTATAAAAAAATATATCCTTTAATAGATGACAGCTCTTCAAAGTTTAAAATTCAAATAACTAAAAACTTGCCAGATGTGACATGTCCGGTTTTTCCCCTGTGGTCTTCATATATAATTGTGTATGTATATATTTTTTCCTTTTTCATTTTTCCCTTAGACTCTAGCTCTCATTGGCATAGGTCTGATCTATCTCTTCAGTCCTTCCAACACCCCCCTCTCCACCTGGCCCCTTTATTTGAGGCTTCTGTTTAACAATAATTTTGTATGGATTCCAAAGCTTTTGACATTAAAAATTTTTTTTAATCAATACCTTCATGGATTTATACAATCTCTCTGCAAAATATGCTGGTTTGTTCCTTATCACTTGAACTGAGGAGGGAAATGTTAATAAACAATTTTTAAAAAATACAAAAAATTAATTGAAAATTCATACAAAATTTAAAAAAAAAAGAATAAAAAAGAAAAAGAAAACTTTAAAATGTTTCAAACATATTTGAGACTTTGGTTTTCTGATTCTAGGTTAAAATTTATATGGTTTCTTTTCCATCGTTTTGAGTCATTACTTAATTTCAGGAGTAATTTTGTACTAAGAACAAACAATATTAAACCTTTACAAAAAAATGTGTCCAAATAAGCCTCTGCTTTTACCTTTGCTTATGTTCCAAACTCTCTGCCTTTCCTAAACTTGAAACCAAAACAAATTTTTGAATGAAAGACACAATCATTCTTTCATGTCATACAGACACTTTAAAAAAAAAAAACACCAAAAGGAAAAGCCTAACTTGAAACTTTGTCATAGGCCATTGCACACTCAGCAGAATCATAAGTCTTTGGCTCAACGACTTCACATCACATGGAAATTATTTAAGCGGAGTGGTTAGACATTTTATTTCAAAGATAAAAAGCTGAACTTTTCAAATGTGCAGAAGTTGTTTTGTTTTTTTCATCTATCTTAATTTTTATTAGTTCAAAACACATGAATGTCGGCAGAAAACACAAAAAATTCTCAAGTAGTGCCACTTTATGGTCATTTCTGACAAAATCAGTGCAACTCCGTTGATTGAAGTGTGGTCACAACTACTTAACTAAGTGGATCTGACAGCAGGTCAGTGGTCATTCATCCCTGCCTGTGGGTAAATTTTTTTTTCTTTTTAAATCAATAGCCAACACTGAGACAATTCTAGCTCTATCACGACTAACTTATAGTTTTGAAGCCTTCTTGCAGGTACCCAGACATTTCCCTCGAGATACTCTGCTCAATATCACGCTGGGCAATTTTCGCATACTCGTCGAACACGGCCCGCAGCTGTGGGAAGCTTTGAGAGGCCAAAACCATGTTGAATTTGCTCTCGTCCGTTCCCCAGCGCTTTTCACCAGCCTGATACAATTCCTGAGGACCAAAATTTAAATGTATCCTTTGATTAGTATCTATATAGACTCAACGTTTTCATTAACACCATGCAGTCTGGACAGATACTTTTTTTATGCAAGCAACAAAAACATGTTTAAGATTCAATTGCTGCTCTAATCAATACAATTTTTTTTTATAATTGTGTTGAGACTTTTTTTGGTGCTAAATTCCAACCCACTAGATATGGAAATGAACTATTTGAAGACGTGTAAAAACTAATTATCAGGTCTCTTACAGTGTAAAGTTGTTTCAATTATAATTATTCATAATTAACCTTGTTTTTTAACTAGATTTCCCATTCTTTCAAAATTTAAGAACTTTTTTGTCCCCAAATGCTTCTCAGATGTGTTGAGATTAGCTTTTTGCAATTTAAGCATATATTGTTCACTATAATTATATTAAAAAGACAAGGCCAAAACATTAACTGACTAAGTATTCTGAGTCCTTTTTTTCAATAATCCATCAAATTATATGCTTCCAAAAAAGAAACCTAAATAAGGCTTTTTTCTGTTGTATCAAAACCTTTAAAACCGAGCAAACATAATATGCAAAGAGTAAGTTCACACAATTTGATAAAACATGGAATGGGCAAGTGAGCTTAACATCCAGTCACACATGTTGGTATGCGCTTGAGCAAGCATGTCATTGCATCAACCTCTTTTGATCTTTTTTTAAATTTTCAAAACACTACCCAAAAACAGAGCACTAATAAGGAAAAGGCTCCCAGTTATACAATGTGAAAAGGTTGAGCTAAGAGCCATCAGTGAATAGTTGCTGTAACAACATACAGGCATCGTCTTCATAAGAGTTTTTTTGGCTACACACCTGAGCATCTGCGCGAGCTTTGTTGATATCCACAGGCTGGTGTTCTTGTCGGGCACCCTGTAATAAAATGACAATCTTTTGAAATCAACACTAAAATACAATACTCAGGTTTACAGAATACAGAAATCTTTATTCGTCCCTCAATGGGAAGTTAAAAATCTCTCTCTTCATACAACATAAGCATTAAAAAGTTTACACCCATAAGAAAAGATAGATGAAAGCAGGGTTTTGATACAGGGACAACACTAAAACACAATACTCAGGTTTACAGAATACAGAAATCTTTATTCGTTGTCCCTCAATGGGAAATTAAAAATACACTCTCTTCATACAACATAAGCATTGAAAAGTTTACATCCATAAGAAAAGATAGATGAAAGCAGGGTTTTGATACAGGGACATATAGTATCATACATGATTATAAATCATGATATCACTTACATCAGCTCAAGTTACTGATGGTTGTATATAATGAAAATATCATTTTGTGTACACGTGAAAAATTGTACACGATATAAACGTAAAAATATGGATAAGTAAATACAGGCATATGTATTATTAAATAGAAGAATAATCATTGACGGTTTAAAAGGGGGCTTCTGTGGTTAAAATGAGGTTATGAGATAGTAAAACTTATTTGTCACTAAATGAAACCAAGATAATTTAGTACTTAATTATGGACAGCCAGCTGCATTACATACCTGACACATGGAAACTAAAAGCCTCTTGAAGTGGCCTGATGTCTCACTCACACAATCCTTTTCCAAGTCCCGACCATATACTAGGAGATTGAATTGAGTGAAAATAATCATTAAAAACGAAATAACACACCAAAACTAAAAAAGTGGAATTTTAACTTTTTCAGTTATTTTTTGCATGTTAAGAAATGTCAAATGCACTTTAAAAGGTTGAAAAAAATTACAACTCTATTACTTCTAGAACCAGAGAGTTTTTTGTTTTTGTTTTGTTTTTTTTTTGCTTTTTTTTTAAAGTCAAAATAAAGTAGCTTTTTATGATTCTAGAGCTTTAGCTAAAAAAATTTTTTTTGTTCACATACTAGACTTCTATGCTTTACATACTCTCCTTGTACGTCTGAACAAGATCATGAATTTGGGCCATTGGTCCTTGAGCATAAGATCTCTATGACTGTAGTGTGATCAACAAAAAATGCCCTATGCATGTAAGTACTGCATCTTAAATGATTCATACATTCCGATAAATTATAGCTTAACATATGAGACTTTCACGATTTACTTACCCTCCTTGTATGTCCGTTTAAGTTGTTGAATTTCTTTGTTACTCCTGGAGCATAAGATCTCGATAAGTGCACTTTCGTCTGTACCAGCTCCCTGAAGATTTTATAGTCATAAAAAAATTGGATATCTAATCAAGAAAAGAGGCTAATCTTCATGATTATGCACAGAAACTTAATAATTCCTCCATTATCATTTTCAAAATAAGACCATTGATGGTAATATTTTGAAAGCAAGGCCATAGGTGTAGCTCATGTTATAAAAATCGTAACTAAAAATAAAATCTAGAAACCAACACAGAAACCTAGGTTATTATCTCTTCAAAGATATCACAGATGGGCATCACCATTCCTCTAAATTCAGTTTACTAAAGTAGTTCAAACTAAATTTATTTTGCAGTAAAAATCAATGATCTTCACCATACCCTTAAAATTCATGTAGGAAACTAGGTAATTTTTTTTATAGTTTTATCTCATGAAATAAAAGTGGTAGGTTTATTGATAAATATTGTCTTAAATACTATTGCATAAAGAAAAACTATGTTTATTATTCAGAAATATAAACAAGGACCGATTATAAACTTCAACAAAAGTGTTAACTGCTGCATTTTCCTTGGATTATTCTATTCCGCCAACCTCTTTCTAACTCTTTCTCTTTGCCTTTACATTTTCTTTAATTTTCTAGCCATTTTCATTCGTACCCATCTTTTTGTCTTTTATTTTTGTACCTCTCTCAATCTTTTATTTAGCTTACACTCTCTCTATCTAAAAAGTTTCCTCATGACCACCCCCACCCTTCGTAAACTGAGTAACACAGAATGGCCAGTGAAGAAAGACAATACCTGTGCTTTGTGGTCCAACCAAAAGAAATGCGAAATAAACTAAAAAACCTGTGACCTGACAACGCCTCCCTCTCGTACTTAGGTCCCTTGCAACTTAAGCTTGACGTAAGACACACACTGTCACTGTCTACAGTACCCACTGTCAATGTGTACATTTCTAGAATCCATTTCTCCCTCCCTCTCCGATACCCTCCCTCTTTTGAGTACACACTTATTTCTGCGAAAGTTTTATATTATCACAAAGAAGCGGTCGTGTTAGACAAGGTTTTGTCTGTTTTGGTCGGATCACATGCTGCCTGCGACCTTGTTGAGCAGGTGCTTGCAATCAGCAGTAACAAAATAAAGGAAAAAAAGCAAGGGGATCAATGAGAAGTGGTCACCATTACAGAAGGTCGGCAGAGCAGGATCGTCTGAATTACCATTTAAACATTACTGATACACCATGTTCCATTCTCAACTTAGATCCTTTTTGAGTCTCAGTTTGGAAATAATGTCAACCCTTGCTATTACTAGAGATAAAGAAAACAAGAATGAATTTTCCACATTTCCTTATCACCACAAATGGTTGAACTGACTGCGGAAACAGAGAATCCGCCAGTCAATTATCGGATACCCTATCGACTTTTTGAGCCTCCCGTCCCCATAAAGGGAAAAAAAAAAGAAAATCAAGAGACAATAATTCCTTTAAAAGTGAAGGATAACCGTGCACTCCTCACCTTCATGGCTCTGCGCATCTCATAGGCATCGAGCTCTGGTGCCGTCTTCAAGAGAGCTTTGATGGCATTTTCAAAATTTCCACTTAGTTCACTCTTCAATTCATTCACAAGATCCTAAAGCATTGAAACATAGTGTACAAGTAATGATGTGTGTATATTAATTAGATCCCACAAGCATGTATCAATGTGCTATCAAACAATTGTATCAGTGATTTTACATATGCACAAGCATTGTGTGTCTTTGTTATGTTTCAAGTTATTTAGCGTATGTTCTGATACTTGGCTTTTCATATACCGCTTGCAACTTGTCATCTCGCTGCATGAGAGTATTATGATGAGAATACATTGGACCTCTCAAACATCAACACAAAGATGGCCTCTCTATTTTTGCATTCACACAAATCTTAAATCTAACTAAAAGTAATAAAACTTATGTTTATTGCTCATTTATATGTATACATATTATATATATAGGAAAAAATACAGCAATGCAAAATTATTAAATAATGCAAGTTAATGTACGCCTACCTTTCCATAACAGGTTTTAAACAAAACTTTGATCTGGTTTCTTTGTTCACATGACCTATTTCCTAGAATAGCAATGATGGCTTTTTCATCAGTACCTAAAACGCACAAAAAGAAGAGAGGGGGGAAATTAATCTACCCTTCCAAAAACAGGTTTTGTACATAGGTTTGGTATGGTGTGTTTGGTAACACAACCTATATTCTAAAATTTTCATGACAGCCTTTGCATAAGTACCAGAACAGCACAAAGAGCAAAGAATTTCGACACAGAAAAGGTTTAACAAACTTTGAAATGTGACTCACTATTAGAATTCTTTTGAGAGCCATTTTATTCTCATTGCTTTTATGTCTCAAAATATAAGAATGAAACGGGAATTATCTTTGAAAAACAATCTTTCAGAAAAAAAATATATATAGGTTTGCAGCATATGAAAATAGATTTAAAAAACAACACAAGATGGTATTACACCGAGGCTTCCAAAAATAGCAGGCAAAGTCACCAGAGTATACGCAAAATTGCAATTAGAGTCCAAGTGAAATATACTATCAAAATAGTAGGCGCAGTTGGGTCATTCGTCAATGTTGCAGTGTAGACTGTGTAGGCTGAGCAAAAACTATCAATTTGAACTAACTAGGGTAAGGGTTGATAAGAGATAGATCAGTGTTATCCTTATCATGCTAAAATGTGTCTAATCTTATCATTTCTGTGACTTGGCCTGTTCTTGAGGAGGCCTCGTATTAGACCCATATCTTTTTGATATGGATATACATGTACTATAATTTTTTCCAGCCTCAGAGACTATTTTTGATGATGTTTAACAAAGTATGAATAACTCCAAAAGTCAAATTTCCGACTTGTGCCTGATTCACCCTGGTTGCCTGACATACACACATATATATATATATGGAAACAACCTAAAAAAATGTTAAGTTGGTTCAACGTCCAAAGTCAGCACTTAATAGGCTATATTGTGGACTGGCCCCAAGACTGACATCTGACCATTTTATGTGCTACCACACAAGAGACAGGGCTGTCTCAGTCGATCACACTATACTGACACCGACTCTACTCAACCAGTTACATGGGACAAAATGGGACGTATAAATCTGTTGATTGTGGCATTAGGACTGCTGACCTCCCAATCCAGAGACCAAAGCTCTACCACTTGAGCCATTTACCCCCCCACCCTGGAAGTAACTAAGTCATCGCTGAAAATAAAAGAAATCTAGTAACAGTTCAAGCTGGAATTACCAAATCCTTTCATAGCTTTTCTCAAAACTTGGCAATCTGATTCCGGATTAAAATTTGGGACCGGTCGAATTGTCCCCTGGTTCTAAGGAAGAAAAGAAAGAAAAAACAGAAATAAAATGTCAATGAATATAAACTGAGTAGTTGCTTATATAATATGTATATATAGCAGCCAATAAGATATAATTTAGAAACTAAAATTCTTAAGCCAGGAAGCTTGACTATCATGAAATTTGTACATATAGATTGGATATGCAGCTCATTTATCGGAGCCAAAGAGTGCCTCCGGAAAAGTGTCACGTTTTTGTAATCTCTATCAATGTAGTCAAAGAAAGTAATAATAATAATAAGAATAATGATAATAATAATAATAATAATAATAATAATAATAATAATAATAATAATAATAATAATAATAATAATATAAAAAAACATTTTTATAGCGCCTATCAGCTCAATTAGGAGCTCTATATGTGCTTTACAAAAGAAGAAATTGCAAGACTAGTAATAGCACTGAAACAAATATGTCTTCAACATTTTCTTAAAATGTGCCAATGTTTGTCGTATACCAAGAGGAATATTATCCCAAATTTTTGGACTACTGTGGAAAAAAGATCTGTCACCGTAACCACATAAATTAACTGCTGGAACTTCTAGTCGCAGAGTATCAGAGGATGATCTGAATGTGTGTGATGGTCGACTGAATTAAATTTTACAAGCTCTGCAATGTAACTTGGTGACAATTCGTTTATAATTTTATAGCAAAGTAAAGCTAATTTATACTTTATGCTCTACTGGGAGCCAATGAAGCTCTTTCAGAAAAGGTGTTGTATGTTCATCTTTTCTTTGTTTGGTTATGAGCCTTGCTGCATTGTTCTGAATTAATCAGCAGTTTATTTAATTTAGGTTTTGGAAGGCCACTAAGAACAGAGCTACAGTACTCCAATCTAGACAGAAACAAAGATGTTATAAGCTGTTTGGTAACTTCCTTTGTTTAGACGGTGGCAAATACTGCTAATTTTGCAAAACTGAGAATTAAAATTTTTTGCATAAATTGTGAACATAATTATGATGACATAAAAAGGTTATCATCAAGAACTGTTGCAAGATTTTTAAATTTGTCTGCTATTTCTACTACATGCCCACTGATTTCCACCAGTGGCAGTTCTAAATATTCTCTAGTATTCTTGGTTAGCATTACTTCTCTCTTATCGTCATTGCGCTTTTAACTTATTATTATTCATCCATTCTTTCACTTTTTGAATGCTCATGTGAATTGCCTTGTTCATACCCTGTAGATGTTCTGGTTTACATGATTTATAGATATGACTGTCATCAGCACATTGCATGTCATATACATATATAAAAAATGATATGTGTGTGTGTGTCCACAGCCAATCCTACCATTTGATCAGACAACCCAAGCCACAGGCCAGGATATAAATCATGAACCCCTGTTCTGTCAGCTAGATTTTCACTTTGAAGGCAGAAGTTTTTTTTTGTCAATATAGATCTGATGCAGAAGCAATATATTGGTGCTATACCATAGTACCAAATTAGAGAAAATGAAAGGGAAATAGATTGCTTTTTTTAGGATGATTAGGTGAAACATCGAAAACATTTTTTTAATTAATTTTTTTAAAATCATTTCAAAGCAGGCATGCTGATAAAGTTTGAAATAAACTTACTGTAACTTCCCCAATGGAAAGATTCCCCATGGGACCAGTCAGTGGTGCTGCTCCATAGCCTCCACCCTGTGGACCCCCAGCAGGTGGTGCCCCACCATAGCCCCCAGCAGGGGGAGCCCCATAGCCCCCAGAAGCAGGGGGTGCCCCAGCCCCATGATAGCCCCCAGCAGGAGGTGCCCCACCATAGCCCCCAGCGGGGGGTGCCCCACCATAGCCCCCAGCGGGGGGTGCTCCACCATAGCCCCCAGCGGGGGGTGCCCCACCATAGCCCCCAGCAGGGGGTGCCCCACCATAGCCCCCAGCAGGGGGAGCTGCAGGATAGCCCCCCGCCGGACCACCACCATACGGAGGCTGGCCCTGGGGAGCAGGGGCGCCATAGCCACCTGGGGGTCCTGCCGGTGCGTAGCCTGGGCCCGCGGGTGGGGGCGCGTTTCCGCCATACATGGCCGGAGGGGCTGGGTAGCCAGGCTGTGCTCCGGGGTAAGCTCCCCCTTGCTGTGGAGCGGAAACAAATTTGGAATAAATTGTTAAACACTTGCTATAGTAAGAAGAATTTCCAAAGTGGGCAAAAAAGTATTATCTCATCTTGTCTTATCTTACTATTAACATATAGACATAGAGTGCCAGTTTGAATATAAGTAAAAACCTTGTAATTAACCTTTATCATGTGGCTTGTTTTGTGCCCTTATCCACGTCGTATTATTTGTAAACTCTTAAAATTTGAGGTTTATTAATATAGTACAGTTTCATTTCTTAAACACCTGAACTGTAACCCCCTGCAGACAAAAAAACAATTTAAGATATTGCATAATATGAGCAGCTTTATCATTTTTAGTTTCATATAGATAAGACAAGAAGAAGAAAAAAAATTAAAGACATATTAACAATTCTGTTTTACTTTAATCTTACTTGAGGTTGCATTTATTTTTTTCAGCATCAGTATAAACCTACCATAAAAAAAATATTTTCAGGTTTTGACTTTAAATTTAAATTTGTAGATTGGAAATCGGACACCTTAAAGTTAGCATTGGTGTTCATAAAAATAGATAAAATTATAAACTCCTAAATATTTTAAAAGAAAGCATTTTGAAGTTGAAGAAAAAAAAGCAAAACAAAGACATAAGTATTTTAAAACATTATGAAGTTAATATAATAATATAATACTATAAGGTTTATAAATTCTACAATATTAGTACTAGTACTAGTAGCTTGATATCAAAGTTTGGTATTTGAGATTATAAGGGCAGATGTGGTATAGACAGAAAAACATGCTATGCTAATTCAATATTTCAACCCTGTTGAAAAAGAATTAAAATAAATACAATTGCAGTGAGTATGTAAAAAATAAGATCAAGCAATGAAAAATACAGAGAGCAGTATTAAACTTAAAATGTGTTCCCATATTTTCAAATGTTTATAAAAAATCTATATTACTTTTAAAAATTTAAGAAATTGTTAACTTTTTAAAATTATGTGAGTGAATTGGAATATCAAGGCAATCTTATGGTCCTTGTGCCACTTATTTGCTGAGAGAGAAGACAAGAGAGAGACAGACATAAAATCAAATGAAGATAGAAAGAAACCATCATATTGATAAAGAGATAGAAAAACAGAAAGAGAGACAGCCAAGCAGAGAGAGAATGAGAAGGGGAGAGATACAGACAGGCAGAAAGTGAAAGAGACAGAGAGAATGAGAGGGAGAATAAGACAAAAAAAGCCATCAAGAGTAAGCATGAGAGATGGAGACAAAGAGATAGAGAGTGAGAGACAGACAGGTAGACAGAAAATAAGAAAGAGAGAGAGAGAGAGAGAGAGAGAGAGAGAGAGAGAGAGAGAGAGAGAGAGAGAGAGAGAGTGATATACACATGTATATAAATTATATAACGAGAGAGAAAAAGTGATAGAGAAACAGCCAGGCAGGGAAACAGAGAAAGATAAAGAGACAAACAGACAGAGAGAGAGAGAGACAGAGAGAGAGAGAGAGAGAGAGAAGAGAGAGAGAGAGAGAGAGAGAGAGAGAGAGAGAGAGAGAGAGAGAAAGAGACAGAGACAGAGAGAGAGAGAGAGAGGGAGAGGGAGACCTACCTGAGGATATCCAGGTTGGGGAGGCTGTCCCGGATAGCCCGGCCCTGGTCCCATACCAGGCATGGGCGGACCGCTCTAGAGGGGCCACGTCATGTAAGCAAGTAAGCAAGTGTGAAAGTATGAAATGAAATGATGGCGCATAGAGGGATAGAGAAGCAGGAGCAAAGGTGATAGATACACTACATTAAAGCATCAACACGAGACTTGAAGGCCTGCACAGGGTTATAATTACAAATATAATTGGAAATGAATGGCAGGTCTGGGTTATTGGAAATAAACCTATGCGATTAGGGGTGGGGGAGGTAGGAAGGATGGAAGTTTCAGTCCTAACGCATACTTATAAAGGAAGAGGATGAGATGGTAATTCAAGTATGAATGGAAATTCAAGCGTTTTAAAGTTAAAACGTGTGATAGAAATCTGGAAGATCTACAAAGTATTATTTGAAATATTTTTTTGTTTTTTATTAAGTTACATTTCTAAGGCATATAATTACTCAAAGATTCATGGAGTTGAGTTGAGTTGGTTTAACATCCAACATCAGCACTGTATAGGCTATATTGTGGACGGGCCGCAAGACTAACGTCTGACAGAAAGATTCATGGAAAGTTCACCACTCATTAGTCTAAACATGAGACAGGAACACCTAGGATGTTTGTTGTTTTTGTTTTGTCTATTATTCAGTAACAGTCCTAAAGCATAAAAAAAGGGATGAGATATTAATTTTAATGGCTAAAAGATTTAAGAATATTTTTTAAAGTATGGAATATAAACATTCAAAAGATAGAAGAAGTGTGCATGGAGAAGAAAAAAAACATCTCACCTACTTTATTAGTTGCTATATATCCACGAATCTTCAGTCTTCTATATTAAAGTTTAATATGCAGGATTAAAGATTCATGGATGTATATTTTTAAAGAAAAGATTCTAAGACGTTTTTAGAAAAAGGTGCAGAGGTGTGAAAAGGAAATATGTACACTAGACTAACGATGTATGGATTTTTATGAAGTTTGAAACATAGACATAAACGTATAGAAAAAAAAGTGTATAATCAATATGAGAAAGGGGGTTAAGGTTCATGATATGTTTTTAACTACATTTCAATCTTTTTACAAATTAAACTATCTTATTGCACCAGTTTTGTTCAATCCTGTGTTTGTTTCTATGATTAGTAGTAATTACAAGTATAATTATTGGTAATGTGTATTACAAGTATAATTATTGGTAATTTGTATTACAATTATAATTATTAGCAATTTGTACTACAAGTATAATTATTGGTAATTTGTATTACTAGTATTATTATTGGTAATTTGTATTACAAGTATAATTATTGGTAATTTGTATTACAAGTATAAGTGTTGGTAATTTGTATTCCAAGTATAATTTTTGGTAATTTGTATTACAAGTAGTTTTCTTGTTAAATAAAACCACTTATTATAGTAGCTGTGTTGGAAAATGTCCTGAATAATTATTAGCCATATAAACATTGGCTCGATAAGCTTGATTTGTTTTGAGTCCTTGGGACTTTGTCTGATCAATGCATGGCTAAAATATGTGCAGCTAAATTGTTAAAAGTACAAGCTTTGTCCTTAATACTTTTTGCTGTTTTGTTGTCCGGGGGGGGGGGTGGGCGCCGCTAGATGATATCGGCTTTTTTTGTTTTG
>RQTK01001183.1:99548-122538 GCA_003991915.1 Elysia chlorotica | reverse complement strand
CTCTCTCTCTCTCTCTCTCTCTCTCTCTCTCTCTCTCTCTCTCTCTCTCTCTCTCTACCTCCCCCTCCCTTTTCCCCCAAAGTGAACTAGTTTTTTTTCCCTCTCGATGACGCTGACATGCTTGGCCTGGAGAAAGATGTACTGTTTCTGTAGTTAGAGCTATTATTACTCGCGTCTTCTGTTTCTATGTCTGTGTCAGCACTGTTACAGGTACAACTTTTTTTCTCCTATGATGCACATAGCTCATTCGTTAGCCTAGGTACATACTAGCCATCACTCCTGTTTCCTAGCCCTGCAACACGGCTTTGAAATGTAGACCGAGAGAGAGAGCGAGAGAGAGAGAGAGAGAGAGAGACACACACACACACAAATAAAAAGGGCGTGAGAGTGTATACGTGTGTTTGGCAAACAACACGCATAATGGGGAAATGCAGTTGCGAAACATTTGTAATCCAGCATTAAAAATAGGTACGTTTTTTTTTCAACCCCCGACAATTTACAATGCCAATGTATTTGATGACTCCACCCAGTATGGCGTAACAACACAACTGGCGGCAATCATGACGACTATAGTATTATTAATTAATAAATTAACTATACAATGTACACCTTATATTTATTTTACGCAAGAGCTACTCCTTAATGCCAATAGAATAGTCCTTGACCTTACGCATTTTTTTTTAAATATCGATAGGAGAACTAGGTCAAGGATCCCCAATTCTCACCTTCTCCACTCCTCCTTCTTCCTCTTCTTCGCGTCATGGCCTTCTTCTCCTTTCATTCCGTGAGATTTAAATTTCGGATCTAATTATTTCTCTCTTTCTTTGTTTTTGATATTGTACCTTTTTAGAGACATGATTCAATAAAGCTTTTCACTATGAGCATACGTTATTTATTATTTATAATATTAGTTTTTGTTTTCCTTTCCTTTAACACGAAGCCACTACATGTATTTTACTACCGGATAAGGAATGCAGAAAACGTGTCACAATTTTTCGTTGGGTGAATTAATGATAACTTCATCGATTGATGTTGGAGACTGAATGAACCCATAGGCCTCCATGTACTTCTTTGCCAAAATCTTTATCACATTGACTGATTCAGACGCAAATTCTGACTGACGGGACTCGAACCTTGATCTCCTGCATCGAAATCTGAAACTCAAGTAACCCCAGCGCTACCACGCCCCGCTCCATAGCACACTCAAAAGTCTACAGTCTCGTGTTTTCAAAGGACAGAAAATCAAATTTGACTTTTATTTGCAGAGCTTGCGTGTGTTTACTCTTTAACCGGCCCATATGGCGGACGTCTGCAAATTTTGCATTTAATGTTTACTGCGGGGCACATGTAACAGGTTTTGTTGGTTGGTGTATTTTTTTTTTTTTTTTTTTTTTTTTTTTGTAGGGCATAGCTAATCGGTCCGCATTTTTAATGTTTTTGTGCCAGCCTCTATACTATGATACTTCATATACATCGCATGGGTTTTGTCGAGCTGACTTGAGTGCAGGAGATCCCATGATCGGCCTTGTTTTGTTGCTTAGTGTACAACGTGAGCACTATAATAGGCTAATTACTTCATCCAAGGGGAGCGGGTCAAAACGAAGGCAACCTATTCTCGACATAGTTCCAGTCGTAGGATTAACTGGCGCTTTTAGATACACGCATTCACATTTCGCATTGTTATAACAGATACGGGTTCAATCGGTTGAGACTGTAGACATATTATCGATACCGCTCAAAGGTAAAATTCCACGATTTGCGTTGTGGTACAGTTAAACATTTTCTCACACACGTGGCACTATACTTTAACGGGTCAGATGGGATGACCTCGTGTTTTTAATCGATACCGCTCAAAGGCAAATTTTCAAGATTTGCAGACTGAGGGAAAGGAGGTATAAGGAGGAAAGCGCGGAAAAGGTGTCGGCAAGGTCAAAATCGCGGAACCGCGGAATATTGTGATCACTGAATTTGTGAAAGGGCCCCAAGACTAACGTCTGACAATAATTTAAGTGCTGTCACACAGAAACAGAGCGGGGAGGCCATGACCAGTGCCTCAGTCTGTAACGTTAAACTGACATCGACCAAACCAGCAGGGGGCGAAATCCCAGAACCCCCTTCCCCCAATTGATTAGGCAAATTTATTTGCCGCATTCTATGGCCAACCGGTTAGATAGGTGTAACTGTAAGCACAATCATGTGACCAGCTGAGTCAGGAGCCTGGTTGGTTTCGACGCACTGTCTTTGTGTGGCGACCAAGTAAATTTGTCAGGGGTTAGTCTTGAGATCCGTCCGGGATGAAGCCTATTGCAGACGTCGATCGATAAGAAAACTTTAAAACCAATCATCGCGTACTTAAAATTTTAAATGAAAAGAAGCAGGTACACGAGAAGGAAACTTGAGAGACAGGAAGATAGAGAGATAGAGAGAGAGAGAGAGAGAGAGAGAGAGAGAGATGTGCCAAACGGGTTACTATCAACACAACATTTACATTGCAATAGGGGCCTCTACTCCAGTCTCGTTCTGGAATACAGATACTGATGGCATCGAAAACGAAGCTAGTACATAGTATTACTGAGAAGTATATGGTGTCCCAGTCACAGCCTTCATCTACTAATAGTTTCAAATCACCCAGGTATTTCTGCATGCGGAGATGGGCACACCTTGAAATCTAAACAATGTGTACTGTAAAGTTAATGCTAGACCAATAAGTAAATTGGTAACCTCCCCTTTTTAAGCCTCTTCTTGGTTCCCTGAGGGGAATTCCATACGGCGAAGGGTCCTAACTCCGACACCTGACATATTTTCATGCCTCCACAGATAGACATCGCATTGACACTAACACATTCAATATCATACTGAAACCAACGCAAACAGCTGGGTTATGGTCACCCTTCCAGCTGGGAAGCCTGCAGTCAAATTGAACAAATAATTTGTCAAGTTGTTAAGCATGTAGGTAAAAATCAGGATTTCCTTGCAGACCCTGCAAAATTTGAGTGCTGTTGAACAGGAGATTCGTGACTCGAAGATTTTTTCCTACTTTACTTTGAAACGTTCAAAACACCCCACCTCTAGCTGCTTTTAAGAGTCGTTTAAAAATGAATATACATATACATGCTTTCCACATTTATGATTGAATGCATACCCATGTTTATTTGTGTAAATATTACTGTACAGTACAAAAGTGGTGACATTGTCTTCGTAAGTAAACTTAAGCTATGTTTTTTTTATAATGCGCTTTGGGCTTCCTTTAAGAAAAGCACTATATAAATTTACTTATCATAATTATTATTATATGTACAAGTCTACATTTTTTTGACTCAATTGCACACAGGGAGTGGACAGATTATGGAATTTCGCACGCATGAAGTTACTTTTTTAAAGGCGCCTTTGTAGGCACCCTCACTCTTTCAAGTCTTAACACTGAGTGATTTCATTCAGTCTACAAAATGGTGTTTTTGTTTAAACTGGGTTGTTTTTTTTTAGACGGTCATTTGGTTCCTCTACCTTTCCTATGGTTCATCAAACCTACAAAATGTTATTTTAAAGACTTGCTTTTTTTTTTTTAACTCAGTCTGCTTTTTCTACAAATTTTGATGGTAATTTCACAGCTATAAAATCTGATTTCAATGACTTGCTTTTTACATTTCAAATTGCTCAATCACATACAGTTCTGACAGTTTATAAATAAAGGCTAAGTGATAGGCTTTCTATATGAAAGAACACAATAATTATGTTTATTACAACAACAAATTATATCAACAGATCCATTTCGGTTCTGTTGAGAATATAGTCTGATGGGTGAAATTTGGGTTATCTGGCAAACCCTGCACCATTGGAGTGCTGAGGGACACCATCACTGACAAGATTATGCTAAATTATTGACTAAATTATTTGGCCTCCTATATGTACATACATTTTTTAAACTCATACAAGTGCCTAGAGAGGGTTTCAGGTTAGAGCGTTTTGTATACACATAGTTACTTTTTTTTAAACGCCTTTCAGGCACCCTCTCTTTTTATACAGTAATTGTTTTCATTCAGTCTAAAAAAAAATCATCTTTTTATCTTTATTTTTAAAGGCAAGTATTCATTTAGCTCGTCCACAAAGGGTATCCTATGATTTCTTAAGAGTAAAATTGTATTTTAATGGCATGCTTTTTCCTTAGAAACTTTGTCCACTTTTGCACAAAGAGTTGAAAGTAGTTCAAATTTTCTTAAGGTTATAAAATCCTATTTAATTAACAACATGCTTTTTAAATTTCATATTAACTCATACAAGACATCAGATAGTTTTGAATGTGGATGAGAAATTTTGTACATGAAGTTTTCAAGGGATATCTATATATCCTTTTCCTAAGAAATAACACATTGATAGATTTTTAGATAAATATAAATAATGCTTTATACTAGAAAGTTAGTTTTGTACATCATTTTTTGGTTCTGATGAGTATAGAGCATGGCAGATTTGGGTAACAGGTATATTTAAAGAACACAGGGGAATATAGCAGAAAATAGTGAAAAAAAAGAACCTTTGAAGCAAAATTTTTCCAAGAAGGATGTAAATGTAGTACAATGCACCACTCTATTCTAATAAATAAGCACTAGTTTATCATTTAAACAATATAAAAGTATATTATTCTAATGTGTTATGTTTTCAAAGCTGAATGCAAATTTTAAAAAGGCTTCATTATAATAAAAACCAATTTTAATATTTTAAGAGAGATAAATACAAACAATCTTTTATAGCAACTAAAACAGTTAGTTTACCTTTGCAATACAATCAAGATATTACCAATTCTCTTAATTTAAATATATTATCTCTATTTACTTGAGGATTTTGTTAAATTTGGCTAGACAAAGCTGAACTGCTAGTCATCAATGCAATGACCTCAACCAAAGCAGAAGAAAATGTATTTATAAGACAAGCCACATTTCTTGTTTTAGAATTTAAAGATTGATGACACTTAACACAGCATGGTAAGAGCTCTCTACTTCTTTACTATTAATGTTATAACAAACAAACAAAATAAACCATAGCCTTTTAGATTATAAATAGAATGAAAGATTATATTATTAAACATCTAATTTATAGCTATTATGGTCCAAGACCCTCATACCAGATTAGAAAAGATAATATAGCGACAGATAGTTATATGTTGTTTTTTGTCAATATAGATCTGATGCAGAAGCAATATATTGGTGCTATACCATAGTACCAAATTAGAGAAAATGAAAGGGAAATAGATTGCTTTTTTTTTTAAAACCTGAATTATAATGGTTATGGTAAAGAGCAACTTACATTGAAGCCTATCCCACCAGGCTGAGGGGCATAGGGCAGACCTCCCGGGGCAGCACTACCGTAGGCAGCTGCCGAGGCTGATTCAGGGGTTGGCATGCCAGCCTGTAAACATAATTACAAAGGGACAATGTAAAGATTTATCATTTTACACACAAATTAAAGACATCTTAAAAGATAGACTTTGCAATGAAAAGCCAATGTTCTTTGATTCAAAAAAGCAATTAAAACAATTGTCCAAAAAAATTTTTAACTGCATTAGTCACTGAAAATAAATGGAAATGCAATTTTAAAAAAATAGTCTACAGACGAAAACATTCCCGAAAAAGTGCTTTAAAAAAAAATCTTTTGTAAATAATATACAATACTAAGAAATTGTAACCGTACAATAAATTTTAAAATATATTGCAAATAGACAGGTGTATATTTCAAATCAAGTTACAATCATAGCTTCACAATAATAAAGAGCCAGAGTAATGATGAAAATGAGATGAACAGTTGTAAACTCTCATTCACTCATTAAAACTCCTTGTTGGAGTAACGATCATATAATAATTAAAGTCAGTATTAAATCAACAGCGCATATTTTAAAATTTAAAGAGAAAAGCACCTGGAAAGTGCATGTACTTACCCCACCAGGGGGAGGATAACCTCCTGGCTGTTGAGGGTAGCCTGGTCCGGCACCGTAGCCACCAGGGGCAGGGTAGCCGGGCTGGGGAGGGTAGCCGCCACCATATGGAGGATAACTCATGTTTGTCTGCAAACAATTCAAAAGTCAAAATAGGTTACAAGTTTTCGGATTTTAAGACATTGGTATTTAAAGTTTCTATATCATGGTCAATGAGGTCGGTTGTGAAGGAGACCCTCATTTTGTCATAAATCAATGTGTGTCTGATGTACAATTAGTATGGACGAATGAAAGAATCTTGTAGAGCGCTTTGAGGCCTCGGCATAAAGCGCTATAAAAATGTACTTATTATTATTATTATTATTATATCTTGTAAAGTTGAGGCCTCGGATAAAGCGCTATAAAAATGTACTTATTATTATTCATAAATCTATCATATCTATATTCTGGTCTCTTGATGTAATTCGAGACTACGGAAAACACTCAGTCTCAGGTCTCTGAAAGGTTTCCTTTTCAGGACAAATTTTGACTATTATAAATGAATTATGACATATTTGGTATGACATTTTTGCTTCAACGTTCAGAAATAAGAAAATGATATGACAGGAGACCCTCCGTTTTCGCAGGAATGGACAACAAAAAAGAGATAACTGCAATTTTTTGCGAAAATTTTAAAGTCGACTTAAAATAATGATTTGCACTGTCCAGTACACTTTAAACCACTCTTTGTTGACATTGTCATCTGACACCCAAACAGCACATACCAGTTTTTTTTATTTAATTAAAAAAAAATATTCTTGCAATATACATTTAACTTTAAATGCTAAAAAATGTAAGGCAAATGCTATTAAAATTGCCTGATATTCTTTTGATCCTTACAGTTCTTTTGTCTCGCCACCTCTCATACAAGACGCGGGGTCATGTGTACAGCACTTGTGTGCGGAGTGCAATGCTCCATGCTAGCGAGACATGGCCCTTGACCAAGCCAAACCTTCAACGCCTGCAGAGAAACGACAGGGCAATGATAAGACAGATCTGCAATGTGAAGCCAGAAGATGTGGCCACCACTAGGTCAAATGAGCTATTGACGCTTCTTGGCCTTGAGGACCTGAACCTCATTCTGAAGGAGAGAAGACTCCGGTGGTATGGCCACGTGGAACGGTCAAGCGGAGCTATCAAGACAGCATTGGACATGCAAGTAACAGGAAGTCGTGGAAAAGGGAGACCCAGAATGACATGGAAGCAGGTGACAGAGAGGGATCGGAAAGACTGGAAACTCTCAACAACTGACCCTCATGACAGAAACACCTGGAGATCTGGTGTGAGATCAGCCATGCGTGCAGCAAGCCAGCTACCTGGAAGGGGGTCCACTGATGTGGATGTTGCCCCAGTACCTGTTTAACTTTAAATGCTAAAAAATGTAAGGCCCAAAATAATATTTCGCAAATGTCTGCATAAAGAATTTCAGTTTAATGTGAAAATGAATAGAGTTCTGTTAATTCTTTCAAGAATTAATTTAATACGTGGGTGATCTTTACCCCCCAAGTTCACCATTTGAAAAGGGATGATGGCTTTAACGTTTCTTTACAGTTTCCCTCTGCACATTTCTGAAATAATAATTCCTCAGTTGAGGTATCAGGTTGCATGGCCTCCACCACCTGTTATAGAAACATTACAAATTGCTTAAAATTATTATTAAAAACAGCCAGGATAGGAATTATGATATATAAAAAAAAAGAAAACTGCTATCAGCGAAAAAAGTTTCCTCAATCCCTTGCTGATATTAGAACCCAAACATGTTTAATCATGGTTGCATCTATAGATAGTGGGTTAAAAAATATGTTTATTTTAGGACATTGTCGCTTTTTTTTTTTTTAAACGTTAGATTTTTATCTTTATCTATCTATGCCAACAAAATAAACGAAAACAAAGGACAGAAAAAGCACTAATTACACAATATTTTTTATTCAAATTCAATATGGTGGCGTTCAGCTCTTGGTCTATTGTGAAGTCTCTTCCTATTTCAAATTTACAAGCAAAAACGCCTCTTGAATTTTCACCTCAATGAAAAGAAAGTTATACAGAAGAACTATGAAAGTACGCTTTATATTTCCCATTAAAAACTTCTAATTTAACATTGAACAATTTTTGCGGAGTAAAGGAAACCTGTTTTGACTCGGTTACCAGCTAGATCAAAGCTGCAGTCCTCTGCTCAGAGCAACCCGACCCCACGTTTATTATTCACAATAAGTTACCTACAATATGGAAAAAAAAACTCCCAGGACGAAATTAATCATAAAATAATATATTTTGTTTGTCCGTACAAACAAAATACAAACTTGGGGATCAAATGACGCCCAGACATTTTTTTTTTACAATGAAGCGATGATTTGATCTCTATATTAAATAGACAAAACAAGGCGACCAGAAAATGGCAGAAATTTTTTAAACAAAGAGACTTGTGAAAACAATGTAAATGAGCGGCCTGAAATACTGAGCAACTCCCAAACTTTGCAAAATATCAGAAAGTTTCCTGAAAACAAAACAAAGTACAAACTGGCAAAAACTCCATATAACAATTATAAAGAGATAGATTTGCTACTTATATAAATCCTGGAAGATAAATACAAATTTGATTTAGATATTATTTACGGCAATTATAATGTTTGACAGAGGTCACGAACAACACAGAGGAAACTCAAGGTGTTGTTTTTTATCTACCTCATGAACTAGATATGTGAAGATAACTTGTAAGTTTAAATGTATAAACACAAAACTGACAACATAGATAGCATATTTAAACAATACTAACTAAATAATGATAAAGCGTAACAGTAAATGATGTTACAAATAGACTGGTCTCTGTAAATCTATTCATGAGCTATTTTTAGACTTAGAATGTTTAGAACTGCTTGATGTCATAAACTCATAGATCTAGTCTAGATCTACACGTCTCTCTCTATTTTTTTTTACTTGTGTATTCGATGTTTCCAAAAGAGCTAAAAAATAGGATAGATTTGAATCAATCCAAAGAAAAAATTAATGCATTGATGAGCATTAGTGAAACAGTTTCACAGATAATGATGATCTATAAACCTAGATCTAGGCTAATCTATTGGCATCTAGCTATCTAAATCTATAGTATCTATCTGGCTTACTAAGGTCTAGATCTAGATCTAGATCTAAATTTTTATAATAATAGTCTAGAGTAGAAAAAGTAGATTCTAAAGATTCAAATCATTATAAATCATTGTAGGGCCTACTAGATTAGATTCTAAATATCATTTGAAACACGGCACAAGATCCAAATCTAGAGTAGATCTTAGAATCTAGATTTAGATTGTGATTAGAATCTAGATGTAGCTTCAGATCCAGATTTAGATTAATATCTATATCTAATCTAGAATCTAGATCTAGAGTCTAGGTCTACTGACAATTCTAACATTCCAACATTACATAGCCTGTACCTTTAATGGATTTCAATTTTCAGTTTACTCGAGGATTATGTGGAGTCGGCTCTAGATTTCTAGTTCTAGACTAGACTCAGAGACGGGATTTTTTGTTTCGAAATCCCGTTTCCAAAACAGGCAATCCTATCTTATCATGAAGTAACGAAGGCTGGAGAGTAGAGGAGAGATAATAATATATATATTATATAGATAGTACTTTAATAGGCTAGCCCAGTAGAGTCGCGTAGAGCCAGAATTCCGGAAGTACAGCAGTCCTAACTCCTAAGAAACAAGGTAAGGGGCGCTACTCTAAAATTTCTCTCAAAGTTTTTTCCTTAACAGTAGCACTCAGCATACATTCTTTTCAGCAGTGTGGGTTTCACCTTTAAAATTTGGCTTTAAACTTTGATGTAGGTCTAGTCTAGATCTAGATCTAATACAGTTATAATACAGCCAATAGAAATAGATTAGTTGTTATAAAACTGTCCTTTGCATAGATCTAGATATATGCAATGAAAGAGATTTGTTTTTGCTTAGTGCTCAATGTCAGCACTAGAAAATCTAGGTCTAGATATAGATATTGACTACTCTATATAAATCTATCTAGATTTGCTACCTTATTTTTTGGACATTTCCCAAGGCTTAAGTCTGACAATTTTACATGCTGACACACAAAAGTAGTGGGCTCAGTGCTGGGGTGTACCATAACTTAAGCTCAGCTGGTCACATTATAGCTCTAGGCTAGCACGATGTGACCCCAATCATACTTAGTACTTACCAGTAGCAGTCGTATTTGGACAAGTGCATTTTTAGCGATTGTGGGTTTCGAACCAGGGCCCCCCTTATTAGGAAACCAACGCTCTTATGTCCATTAGGCCCTCGCTGCAAGGGAAGAGGAGAAGAGAAGTGTTCAACAATAGGCCAGGGAGATATATCAAAGAACCCTTGTTCCCTCATTGCTATCGTTTGGTCGCTCACAGGGCCTGTTAGTTAGCAGAAAGAGAATTCCAGTTAGTAAAACTCGTCATGTGAAAAGCTGGACCTTATAAAATTCCTGAATTCCCTCCAGTTTTTTTACAGGGTCTTCCCCCGAACTGACAGTCAATTTAACGAACAGACTTACGTGTACATTTTAATGGAATGTACCATTTTAAATAGGCCTAAGTTTAATTGCGAAAGCGGGACTTGAAAATTTATGCAACCTTTCGATAATAGGTTCCATCTGACAAAATTGATGCTTCAATCACTCCTCATGATAGGTTTGCATTCAATTTCTATATCGATAATATTCCCTAAAAATAGTTGCATTCTAAGGACTGATTTCAACTACGGGTACCTGTATTTGTAATAGCCATCTCTATTAAATTCTCAGCTGGTGCCCCCATCTCTGTAAAAGATTTATCAGGACTATAGAACTGGCTCTGGGCATCTAGAACTCCAGATCTTGTTGTTTGCCAAGGGGCAGGTCTTTAGATGGAGACCACCACATTTACGGAAGTGACTTTGATAGTAAAACATTAAATTGGTAAAAATTTTAAACAATTTGGATTGCGTGTAAGCTATCTATATAGTCATTAATACATCATTCTGATTCTCTGCCCCGACTAGTAAATCCTTTTTTTTTTCCCTGCAGGTTACACAGTCCTGTTCTTTGCTGAGTGGAAAAGTAGCAAAATATTAGTTCTACAAGTACAATTATGTTTCGCACATATTCAGTGTTGAGAAATTTACACCGACAAAGTAGGAATCTTCTAAATGTTCAAAACGAAAGATTAGCAACCTCTTTGACCAGCAGCTACAAGAGTCATGTCAGTATAGACAAAGTTTATCCCAACAGTAACCCAGATTTTCTTCGAAAGCAGAGCGAATCACCAAAGGTAAGTAGAGTCTGTACTGGATTGACAGGTTCAAGTTGTATCAGGTGAAACAACAAATATAAAGGTAAAAAGGAGTGAAAATAGAATCTCCTTGTTTAAAAAAAAAAGGGGGCAGCTCAAAAAAGATAATTGACATTGTCCCATGACTTCTATTGTTTTGCTGTCTTAACTGTAAAAGGCATTTTAATTTTCTATGTGGGATGAGTATCACCTTGAGGATAAGCCATCTCAGTTAAAGATCTTTATGGGTGCTCTTTGTAGCATTTACAAGCGTATGGGATGAGTAAGGCTTAAAATATGTCCGTGAGCTATGAATGCTAAATTACAAGACTTTGAAAAGTACACTTTGAATTTTATACGTGAGCCAACTAAGGTGAATCAGGCACAAGTCAGAAATTTGACTTTTGGAGTTTATAAATTGATAGTGTGTTAAAAAGAATCAAATGCACCTGTTATTATTCTTTTTAATTCTTTTTTTGTTTGTTTCAGGTTTCCTCCTTAGAAAAGTTTGAAGGGTACATACCAATTGGTAAGAATATGTTTGCATTACAGAGCCTGATATTATACTGTTTTTACTGTTGTATAAAGGGGATATGTATCTTAGGTGATTGGTGGAAGTTCATATCCATTTAGGATAAATATAAACTTAATTATGTGTGGTTTAGTACCATTGCACACAGTAAACATGACAATCTGTGCTATATAAAAGGGTGTAAAGGCTCCTTAGACATATATGTCTTTCTGTTTGTGTCTCCTTTCTGACACAAACAAAAAAAATGATCAGTCTCTTCAATGAGATAGTGCAGCATTTTTTGTTCTTTTCTAAGTGCAATAGAACTATACTTTCATTTTTCTCAGTTTTAGTTTAAAATGTTAACATCGTTTCCCCATTCGTTTAAGCCCTGAAGAAATCGTGTTTTTAATTGCTTATCTGAGATATGTATACTTTTATCCACCCATATTGCAGATCAGCTAGAAATAGCCACTTCAAAAAGCAGTGGGCCAGGAGGACAACATGTCAACAAAGGTTAGTCTTACATGTATCTCTGTGTCTCTGTCTATTTATCTCTATCTCTTTGTCTGTCTCTCTCTGACTGTCTCTCTCTCTGTCTCTCTCTCTCTCTCTCTCTCTCTCTCTGTCTCTCTCTCTCTCTCTCTCTCTCTCTCTCTCTCTCTCTCTCTCTCTCTCTCTCTCTCTCTCTCTCTCTCTCTCTCTCTCAGTATTATGTGACTGACTGAAAAAATTGCCGTTGTATTTAAATAATTAAGAAAAAATAAATGGTTGGGATGTTAATTTTTTATACCCCTGTCATATCATTAGACTTAATTGTTTATACAATGTTAAGTATATTATTTACAAAGAATGACCAAAACTGAATTTTTTTATTATTATTATTTGTTTTAGTTAACAGCAAGGTGGAGATGCGATTCCATTTGGAATCTGCCGACTGGATACCAGCCTGGATCAAACCAAGGTTACTTGAACAGGTTTGTTGGCAATGATATGATCTGCAATAATTTGAAAGTTTGAATGAATGCACAGCCATACTAAAAGCTTTTTTTTTTTACTCATAACCTTTTACCTCATGATTCTGTGTCTACAGTGTGAAGATTAATTTCACCCTGGGTAGAAAGCATTGGGCCTTTTTCTCAGCTTATATTGGCTACATTTTTTTTGTTCATCAAATGACAAATCAAAGCGCACCTCGAATTTAGAATAAAGATAACACTTTTGTCAGCATTTGTTTTTTTATAAGGGGCGGGGGTCTGAATTCAAGGATTAAGATGACTTATTCCTCCATAACACCATGTATAACCATCAAGCCGAGGAAAATCTATTCTGGCACGAATAATAGGTAGCCCAACTCGGATTTGAACCAGAAACATTCTAATTTCAATCAGTTGTTGGGTTAGTATAATTCAACGAGTGTTGAGATGGCTTGAAGAATCAACCCTGGGTTTAATTATGTCAAGAGGTGTACAATTTCAAATGAAACTTTTCATGCAAGATAAAATAGGAAGGATGCTGAGCTTTGGTTTTTTATCTACATATTTGCCATCCCTTTTTAAAAATTGTTTGTGTTCTAAAGGTAAAACTGATTGGAAAAGTTTCTTTCTGAAAATTTGGGACCATTTTAATATATAATAATCAAAGACTTAAAACAAAACAGCACTCTAAATTTTACAAGTATTTTTTTTTTTTATCATCATGGCTCATACTATTTATTAGTTCAATCAAATGAATCAGTCGGAAATAATCTATGATGCAGAATTTTTAAAATAATTGTGCTTTGCTTAGAATTATTAATTTTTAAAATTGTGAAATTCCATTCGTTGCATTAAAATTAAAGGGGTGAAAACTAAGTATTTTCTAATGACTAAGTATTTTCTAATGCTTTAGTCTATCTTTTCATCAATCAACAGGAGCATGGGAGAGTGACCAAAGAGGGATACCTTGTGGTCCGATCCGACATGACTCGCAAACAAATGCTCAACCAGGCAGACTGTCTTAATAAACTTCGCAATATGATATACAAGGCATCAGAACTGCCGAAAGAACCTACTGCGGAAGAGGTAGAGCTTAAAGAGAAAAGGTAACTGTGGTTCTACCCATGTGTGATCAGAGAATAACAGGTTCAAACTGAAAATTTGACAGAAATTCAAAAGCACATTTAAAGACATGCAAAAAGAGACCACAGTTACATATGTTCTTTTAACAAGACAGATTACGCAATTATAAACCTGACAATAGTTTCAGCAAGATTTTGCCGCAACTTCGATGAAGATTTTTCCCAGTTTGATCAAACTGTCGGGTAAAACCTCTCACTTTTGTACTTCACAACGCAAAGATGAAATCATAAATAATAACTGATTGGAACGATTTGAGGCACAAGTTGTTAGTTTCAAAACACTCAATTTTAGCAACTTAGTTGTATTACTATATCGTGCAAAAGTCCTAAAGCTAATGTCCACCAAAATAACCTTCAAGCCTTAGAGAGCTTGGATACTAGGACTTCTCTCTCACCTTGTCACATTGTTTTGACACCAACCCAACCAGTAACTGATATTTGTTAAATTTGGCATGCAATGTGCTAAGACATCAGATAATTTGTACTGTTCTTACCCTAAAAAGTTTAATAAACCTATATTGTGGGTTTGAGCAAAATCAATATGAGTTACTACACTGCCGTTGTATCTCAAATAATGATGAAACATTCTCTCAGCTCAGGAATAGTGATTTCTTTGTTGCTTAGTTCCCTAACTATTTTTTTTTTCAACTGCTATAAAGAAAACATAGTTATGAACAACAACTTATCAATTGTATCTGATAAAAAGACAAATGCATTAATACCTGAAAACATCTTTTTATTTTAAGACACGCTCAGTTTCAGACAACAAGGGATAACTGTGTTTGATTATCAAATATATATATTTATACTTTTTAATTTGAGCCTATAAAAAAACGTTTTATTTGCTTCTCTATTTTATGTTCTGTCACCCATTAGCTTTAAACTGTGAGACGTCAAGTTTGATTCTGTCTTCTGCATCGTATTTGAATTGTTATTTTGAGGGTTAGTTGTACTGCTGTATGTAATAGTTTATTATAGTGTGTTAATATGCGGTTGTTATAGTTTGTTGAAGCAACCTATCTGTCCGAAATGTCATATTGTCAGTGTGTTTATCATGGTATTTGCTATGAGCAATACATTTTTTAGGTTTCACTGGGCCTCATCTCTTTTAAGTCGAAAGGCTTTTATGATCGCAGCATACAAATATAGACTTAATTTTTATCATTCTTCGGGCAAAGCTGGTTTTCTTTTCTCTGTACACAAATAGATTGCCAGTTTGTTACTAGTTAAAATGCAAGGGGACATACCAGAACTACAAAAGTGTTAAAATATTGACAGCTGTCTACCATATTTGAAAAATTGCATTTATGAGTTTCTCATTGTTTTCTTTCTATAACAACCTCTTCTAACACAGTTTCTTCTTAAAGAATGCCTTGGCTAGCATTATGCATTGAATGCTGCTTGACAGATGGCACTTTTGTAATGCTTATTGGTGGTGCCATCTTCGAAAACAGAGAATCAAATCAGAAAGACTTTAAATGATGAATCCCATTCTAATATAGCCAAAAAGAAAAAAATCAACCTGTACTCTAAAAAAATATGGTAAATGAGAAATTCAAATTGTCAGAATTCATTTTTGGAGGTTTCCACGGTATGTAAGGAATGGTTTGCATTTTCTCTCTGTTTATCTTCCCATTGCTTAAAGCAAACTTAAAAGAACAAGAACTTCTCCTAAGCTCATAGGTAGATAAAGGATAGGCACTACTATGTCTTGTCTTTGCCTTCCCTATTTTGCTTTAACTTACATTGTCTGTCTCCATACAAATCTCCACTGGGGAATCCAAGAGACCTTAAACATCCTGAATTTTCTCTCATTAGAGCTAGAATTTTGATTCCTTAAATTTTTAAGTCTGTCTTTCAGTTGTGTTTTTGCTTCTTTGTTGGTTCCTTCTTTTGTTTTGCTTGATGAATTTTTGTTGTGTTGTGAAGAAATCCTCTCAAAGTTGTGTGTCTTTCTTTCAGGATGGCTAAAGCAAAAGATGGAATTTTGAAGTCCAAACGGTCAAGATCATTGATTAAACAGAATCGCTCGTCACCAGAGTTCTGATGTCTCCCTCTTATTTTTTTACCTTTAAATATTTATCTTCAATCGTGTTAATAAAAAGAAAAATGAAGCAAAGGAATAAGACAATTTTGTTTTTATTCAAATTCAATGGTTTTATTGTGAAATTCAATTTTGACAATTTTTTTTTATTACAACAAAAGAAAACAACTTTTAACCTTTCTTATAAAAAAAATTTTGTTTTTCTATTTTCAAATGTTTTATGAATACAAACATGAAACCAATGCTGAAAGTAGAGAAAAGGTAATGATAAATTATTTTATTGTTTTGGCCAAGACTTGGCTAAAAAATACTAAAAGCAGAACAACACTTGGAAAAGGTATAAAAATTTAAGTCACTGTCATGTTATCACAGTATGTAAAAGCAGGACTTTCCTCTCGGTGGAAATCATAGACAGAACAGTCTAAAAACCAAGGCACAGGTTAATTGTACTCAAACATCATTATTGGGAAGCGTAAATAAAAAAAAAAAGGATTTGTACAATTTCTTAATAAAAATAAGCACACAGCCACAGTTGAAGTGAAGCGAAGGCATAAATTGCATAATGCAGTGGAATTACATCAACAAAATGTTTCAGAATGTGCAAATTGTTGTAACAAATAGAAGTCACATTTTAACTTTTACATCAGTAAATGTTACAAATAAAAGGTAATTAGAGAAAATCAAAGACTTTATAGTTGTATAGTCTCTTTCAACAGATTTCAACAGAACTACTAAGATATACAATTATTAATAAAAGTAAAAGTTTCTGATTGCAATAGCATGAGTTGCTTCGAGTTGTTTTTTTTTGCACAAGGTTGAAATTTAAATTACATTTCAAAAGTAAAATGGTGTTCCTTGTAAATTACAAGGTGGTATTGTAATTTTTGGAAAGCAGAAAATACAGGAGCATATTGCAACAATTTATAGGAAAAACGAGTCATACAATAATACTGTTTGAATTAAAATTTCTAAGGGAAGATAATTTCAAACTATATGCACGTTATCGTATACAGTAGCAAAAAGATAAATAGTTCTGAGAAAGTATTTTGCTCAAGGCTAAGAAAAGGAAAAACCAAGCCAAGTAAAATTTGCACACTTGTGTATTACACGAGATAAATATATTGATTTGTGTTCAAAAGAAAGGGTCTATGCCAATATTGTAAATGCTAAAGTTCATAAGCTACGATTGCAACTGATAGAAAAAAAATGAAGCAGAGGAGAAAGGTTTTCATCTGTATATTTCCTGGGATACTTTAACATTTTTTAAGTGTTAGCAAGAGCGGAAAAAGATGAATGGACCTTTCACACATAATATAATTTATGTGTTCGCACACATTCATTCAATCTTTACAAATATTAAATAGCACTCTAAAAAGAAACATTTTTTTTACAGAAAGAATAATTAATACTGATCTATAGGGCAGATGATGTGGTGGTGGCCAATAGAAAAACTGGGAATGAGTATGTGTGTTAAAATTAGTTCGAAAGCAGTTGCCAGGCGAAATATATAAAAAAGGCAACTGACATGTTTGTTTGTTTTTGTACTTAGTGTTTGTATGTGGGCCTTAGATGGAAGCATATGTGTTGAGGATTATCTGTGTGTTTGTCATTTTGTGTAATCTTTCATAGAAAAAAGACATATATTTCAGCATTAAAAAGTATTTTTCTTGTACTTGTTCATTCAAGTAATCTTAAAGTGTTATTTTCTTGAAACAGTGATCCTGTTGGGTTTATTTTAATGAGATTACTATCCCTTTCATAATGATGCAATGTACATTGGTAGGGAAATGGTTATGAGGGTGATTTTTATAGGTTTGTTTTCAGGGTCCTTTATTTTTTCCAAGTCCAGGCTAACCTAATACAATCATAACATGTCTTTTAATCCCATCGATCTCAACAAGTTTCTAGCATAGAACTGCAACTGTTCAAGTTAAGTAGCGGCTCTAAACGGACACTATGCGTGGCGCCATTGGGAAGGTTTTCCTCATGGCGAGGCACTTTTCGCGATCGATGAACAGGCTGTTGTTCTTGATGCTAAGATCCTGTTCCAGAGCAGCCTTGGTGCGCAGCAGGGCCTGGAGAGCGTTCTCCGCCTCACGCAGTTTGTGCTGCAGGTTGTCCACTGTGTTGGTGATCTCGCCAACCTCCTCAACCAGCCTGAGGGTTGTAAGGGAGGCAAGGGAGGGGACGCAGAGAGGGCGATTAGAAATCAAAATTGTGTAAGAATAAAAAAAAATAGCAATACATGTAATATAATAAAGTTTATTTTTATAGCAATCTTCTCCAAACAGACTTAAGCTCAGAGCGCTTTACATTAAAAATACATGGGCATTCTACTAAAAATTCTTACATCTTTATACACAGTTAATATAAATAATACATGTTTACTAAAAGTTAAATATAATGGTAAAACTGTAGTCCAGGATATGGGAATAGGAGAAGGGAATGGAAACAGGCGCAGAAATGCTGATTAGAATAATAGAAATCAATTTAAGATAGAGATAGCAATTAGAAATCAAATTCATGTTGAAGAGAAGGAGAAATCACATTTTTGTGAAGGGAAAATGCAGAGAAGGCAAGTAGAAATCAGATTCATATTGTGGTAACAGGATATACTGAAAGAATTTTTATAAATCAAATGTGTATAAAAAGGAAGGGAATGGAAGATACAGAAAGGAAAATCAGAAATCAAATTAAATTTATGTAGGAGGAAAGATGCAGAGAGGTGATTAGAAGTCATATTTATGTACGAGAAAAGGCAAATGCAGTGCTTTGTGGGGATCTTAGAAACAAATAAAGTACCTGTGCTGTACTGGGTCCCGGCACAGCTCGACATTGGGTCTTCTGAGGCGAGTGTCCAGTCTTGTCTGAGCGACCTGCATGGGCTGCTCTTTGTCCTGGATGGCCTTCTTCAGCAACTCAATGTTCTTCTCCATGTCGTAGATCTCTTGCAGCACCTGCAGGATATCGCGTGCAATGCAACAAGAAATTGGTGGGAAAAGTATGTTTGTGTAATAACAAAATTATACATGTATGTCAACGGACATAGGCCTATCAATCTTATTTCGTAATTTTATTCCATTTAATATTCTACTTCATGTCATAGAACTCTTACAACATCTGCAGGTATGCAATGCAACAGAGGAATTCAGAAAATTTAATATTACATCAAAGGAGATAGGTCTATCAATCTTATGTAATTTGATGTTCATCTACATGTCGTAGATCCCTTGAAACATCTGTACGCATGAAAATAGTGAAGTTTAAAAGAAAAGAAATAGTGTTTGTTTAATAATTTAAAGGGACATGTTTTTTTTTCAATGGTGCTCTTTATTTCTTTTAATCAATCTTTTTAAAATGGTGCCCTGTATTGTTATTTTTAACTTGTCATAACTTTGAGATTGATGAATTCAAGTTGACTAGTTGAACATGGTTACAAAACAATACAGAATACACAGCATCATTAATGTCCTAATCACAAAGAAAAGAGGTCATCAGAATGCCCTGATACAAAAAATAGAGATCTTAGAATGCCCTGATTATAAAAATAGAGATCATTTGATTTACAATGCATGTATGATGTAATGAACTGCGGTACACATTTAAATATATTTTTTGGTACAATTGTTGTCTTATTTGATGTGAGGATAACCCACCTTGGAGAGGTGAGTCTGAATCCTGTTGCGGGCATCGGTTGTCTCCTGGGATCTCTGGTTAAGAGCCACATTCACAGAGTTCCACTCCTGCCACATCTCGTTGTTGCAGGCGTTGATCACAGACTCAATCTCGTTGCGCATGTTCTTGGAGGCTGCGCGCTCAGACTGGGATCTCTGGATGTTGTTGTTGCTGTATTTAGCCCATGTCTCTGGCACTGACAGACTGCAGTGTAGCGAAAATAGAATAAGATGGGTAAATGAGAGTACATGTAGGCCTACCACTTAAGACTTATATTTCAAATTATGAAAGTACATGTATTAACTTTATCTCAAATTTAAAGGTAAATGAAAAGTCTTTAAGCTTTCACTGATTCGGAGGATTACCCCATGGGTTTTTCACAACACTAGCAAGAAAATGATTTATGTACTGTCACAAGTTAATATCTTAAAACAGAATGGTTGACGTGAAATAAGTAATATATAAATACAAATCACATTATTTACAGGAATGTATTTCTCTGTCTCTATCTCTGTGTCTTTGTCTCTGTGTGTCTGTCTGTGAGTCTCTTTATCTCTATCTCTCTTACATACACTTAATCTCTTGCGCTTATTCCCTCTCTTAACTTTCTTATCTCTTCGTAAATGAAAGTATACCTAACTCATGTTTAGCGTACACACTTTAAATGTACATGTGTACTAAAATCAAACATTCTTCAAAATCACTCACGTGTTGTCGATGCGGTGCACCCCATCATGGTAGGCAATCCCGCGGCTGGCGTTCCTGAGTCCGTGACAGTTGTTGTCCAGATTCTCAGCCACAAATTTATCACTGGAATCTTTCTCCAGCTCGTGCTGGGCGGCGCGGTTTAGGCTAAGATGGACAGAGAAAAACAGCATGAAAATCGGTGACATTTTGTACACCAAACTACATGAATATGTAATTGATTTCGAGAAGATATCATATACAGCATCCTAACTTGTGACTGAACTTAGATTTCGTATTGGGAGACCAACGCTCTACCACTTGCATGTTTGCCCTCCTACCCCCTACATCAGGACTGGTTAAAAATTGCCTTTAAAGTTAACTGCATAAGGGACGACAATACTCTTAAAGAATTAATTGTACCAAGACTTTTTTAAGCGTCATAAAGAAAAGGAAACTATTATTCTTTGGACATGCAGGCATAAGTATATGCAGGCTTATAAAAGATGTCAGACAGGGGAAGATCAAAGGCAGGAGGAGAAGAGTGCGTCCTAAGGTAGGGTACATGGACAGCCTAAAAAAATAGCACTGCAATATACACCAACACGGGAAGAGATAAAGTTTGTCCGGAGATCCATAGTACATTAGGCAACAAACGACACTGGATAGTGATTGAGTGAGAAAAAAGTAACTGAAACAACACTTACCCGAGCTGGACATTTGCACGGTCGATGGTATTCCTCATCTTCTCTTGGCAGCGCTTGATGATGTCAACCTCCTGAGATAGAGAATAAGAGGCGCATTGAATGAGTTAGATTTGGTCACGGAGTAAATATTTGTTTCTTTTGTTTGTTTATTTATTGCTATTGCTATTGTTGATGTTGCTGTTGTTGTTGTTGTTGTTGTTGCTGTTGTTGTTGTTGTTGTTGTTGTTGTTGTTGTTGATGTTGATGTTGATGTTTCTACTATTTGTTTCGTTTTATTTATTTATCTTGTGCTGTTCCCGGTCCTAAACTTCACCTTTTTCTTTTGTACCAAGAAATATGTAGGAATAAATATAAGGTTAAAAGTCACAGATATAAAAAGGTTAAACTTAAACAGAGAACTTTAGTTTTACAGTCATCGATTTTTATTTGAGTTCATGGCCTTGTCTGTGCAAAACTCAATGAATAACAATTATGATATCGGGAGGGGGAGTGGGGGAGGTAGGCGGCTTAATCATTGACATTGGAACTATTGATAAATTTCCACATGATAATTTTATACCACACTAAGGAACTATTCATTTAATATTCATTTTGGAAATTTAGAGTTTCAAGCGGTCTATTGAGTTAGTTTATGTAGGGTGGCATAACTTGCAAAATAATTAGTGCTGCCCTAATGAGGCACAGCTCAAAATTTTTACATACTTCATAACACAAGTAACATAAATCTCATTATATCAAAGACTTAAAATTTGGGAAAGTAAAATCTGATTAAATCCCGTTCATTTGCCAAATTTGGTATACATTGGTGAATTGATTTTTTTTCGTCATATCTCGGAAGGTTAAAAAACTTGACTTACAACATTAGTGTAGAGCAGTGGCAAATGTAACAAGGACAATAACTATAGGTATAACTATAGTTTTAAGAGCCAGTGAAGACTTAGTCTGACCTTAATGAGTTCCTTCTCGGGGTTGTCATGGACCAGGTCAATGCTCTGGCGCTTCTCGCGGTGGTACAGACACTCCTGGGCGATATGCAGGGGGTTCTCTGTCTCGGCAAGACATTTCTCGAGGATGCGCTTAGCCTAAGGATAGGAGCAATACAACAAATGAACCATAAACAGATTTCATATAAAAACTTGAGCTACATTCAATTCATCATCACTGTTATCATTATTATTATTATTATTATTATATAATCATCATCATCATTATCATCATCATCATCATATCATCATCATCATCATCATCATCATCATCATCATCATCATCATCATCATCATCATCATCATCATCATCATCATCATCATCATCATCATGTTGGCTTAAGCACAATCCCCCTGAAAAGCTTTTGGTTGGGCTATGCTTCCTGCCTCAGTGGACCTCTTACGTAGCCAGTTGCGGATGTCATTCATCAATCCTCTTGTCAGATATGCTTTTTCTTTTCATTGCTCTTAAGATTGCTTGGTGTCTTTTAAAACTATTTGGACCACAGAGATCATTATAATAATCATCATCACCATCATCATCATCATGTTGGCTTGATGACGTAACATCAAGCACAATCCCCCTGAAAAGCTTTTGGTCGTGCTATGCTTCCTGCCTCAGTGGACTTATTTCATAGCCAGTTGCAGATGTCATTCATCAATCTTCTTGTCAAATCTGCTTTTTATTCTTCTTGCTCTTAAGATTGCTTACATTTACAGGATATGTTTTTCTAAATTATAAATGTGTCTTTTAAAACTTTTTAGGAAAACCATTTGGAGCCGTAACACACTGTTGTAGAGATCACAGAGGCCATAATTTGAGTGAATGACAAAAACAACAACAACAAGACAAATAGTAACAACAAAATCAACAACCAGTAAGCAGAGTAAGGACTGACCTCGCTGATTGAACGACAATAACAACAGCAAAACGTATAATAATAATAATAATAATAATAATAATAATAATAATAATAATAATAATAATAATAATAATAATAATAATAATAATAATAAT
>RQTK01001183.1:57899-85655 GCA_003991915.1 Elysia chlorotica | reverse complement strand
TCCCCAACACTCCCACCTCTCGGTCCAACCTTAGCCGTCTTAGGACGTGGTCTGACTCTCTTGAGGGGGGAGGGGAGTGGTATGTTTTTAATTTTTTTTTATAACGCTTGTATTGTTGATTGCTTGCTATGTAAAACATAAACTTTTAATTTTAACACACCGATCAGGTCTCTCGTCAGGATTCAAGATAGGCAAAAAAATGTCATAGGCACACATTTCATTATCAACATGGTTTTTAAGACAACAAATACACGCACATTATAGGCCTGCACAGCTAAAGGTAAAATTATATTTAAAGATCAAAGAGACAGTGATTATTTGCATTATTAAAATACACCTCATAGGCATAGACGCAAAACAGGTAGAATGAGACAGACATAAATAATGATTTGAGGATAATTCTACAGTGAAGTGTAGAGGTAGGTAGATAGATAGATAGATAGATAGATAGATAGATAGATAGATAGATAGATAGATAGATAGATAGATAGATAGATAGACAGACAGAAGGACAAACAGATAAAAATTTGTAGAAAGAATAACGAGAACGATTTGCATAATGATCATTCAGAGGATATTGAAAAACAAAGACAAAATGAAAGAAAGAAGGGGGGATAGACAGACAAACGTGCAGAAAGACCGACAGAAGCACAGAGGTGAAGAGAGAGAGACAGACAGAGGCAATACATTTTCAGTTGCTTGATTATTAAACGTTTGAAACAAAACAAAACCACATACAAATCTTTATAGGAGGGGCACGTAACATTAATTCTATGCCTTACATAAAGAGACAGGCAAAAGAAGCATGACTCAACAAAATAGAGTTACGTCCTAAACAATGATTAGCGATAACTTTTTGTGTTCAATATGGAAATCAAAACGCTCATTTAGAAAATGTGTTGGCACAAGGACTTTTAGAAAATTATAGGTAATTTTAAAGGCATAAAAAAGGACTATATTCACGAATTATTCATTACGTGGTTTTTATGGGGGTTTTTTCGTTTATTTTTGCCACCTTCAAGTGTAAAATATTGATTGACTTTATGCAACCCACATTGACCATTATAATTATTTTTATATTTTACTTTTTAAATAATTTATACGATGGATTCTATAGGGACGATTATTTCATTCCTTTGGTGCAGACAATCTTGCAATTGATCTAAATTTGAGTTATGAATGGACCACTATTCTACATTGAATAGTGGTTTTGATTTTTTTTAAATATAAAAATATAAACAAAAAACACACAAAAAACGTGTTAATGGATGAGGGGTGACACAGATTTATTTACACGGTGATGCAAGTTGATTAAATGAACTTTATACTTTTTTATCAATTTGACGCAAAAAAATAACCCTTTGGTGCATTGTAGGTGGGTGGGTGTAAGCTCTTGTGTCAGAAATTGGTTATTGATAGTGCTTTCGCTTTGAAGGTCAAACAGATAATAAAAGATAATGAAAAGTGTGCTCTTTTATTAATTTTAGAGATAAAAAAGACATATCCACGTCGGTGCAAATAAATTGTAAAAAAGTATGTTTAAAAAAACTGCTATAGCCACGGCCTGTTGTAGAGTATTTCGATATAAGTGAAAACGTCTGATACAGTCTGGGTGCATATATCAGTAAAATGTATTTTTTTTATTAAACAGCTACTGGTTTACACCACTGTGGTAAGACCAATGAAATCATGATAGAAATAATGGTATATTCCATTCTTTAAAACCATTATTTTTATCCTCAATAAAAAAACTGTCATCTTTTCAACTCTCTCTCTCTCTCTCTCTCTCTCTCTCTCTCTCTCTCTCTCTATCCATTTCAATATATCAATTATATATTAATCTATGCATATATCCCAATCTCTACCTATCTATCTACCAACCTCTCTACTCATTTATCTATTTAGTATTATCTGTCTATATATCTCTTATGTCTGTATTCCTATCTATCTTCACACCACCCCCTCCCAAACTTTATCTTTTATTCTTATACAAACAGTGGCAAACAAAACCTATTGTTTATCTAGCTAGCAAGCCATCTATCTCTATCTATTGGTTTAACAGCCCCTTACTCAGCCTATCTCTATGGACCCTTCACGTATATTGCTTCCATCAGCGCGAGCGTAATGTTTTATGTCATCGATAGTCGGTAGCGTGCAAAAGGAAAGCGTTATAGAAAACACACACACCGTCTAGCCGAGCTTATCTTAGGATAACAAAGTATAAACGTATAGCCTATTCAGGTATTATTGTGAGTACCGGTACTACTAGTTTCTTGAATTAGGAAACAGTATCATCTTACTCTAAGCAAACTGGAAAACAAGCGATAGAGACTCTTTCAATAGCAAACTAAAGCAGTTCTTACCTGAAGTTTAAAGTGCAGCGAAGTGGGCTGGTTTACCTGGTACTCGATAGCCTGTGTAACTGACCCGCTCTGGTTTCTAAGGAAGCCAACGCTAAGCTACGCCTGTGCGCAAGGTACAAGAGAGCAGTACTTCCGGCGGTGTCGAGCCAAGTCTGGTTCACCCCTAGCAACAGGCGACGCTTACAGCTTTCCCCAAGCGAGTCGCACAGTGGTAGGCTATGAGCAGGCGGCCAAACTCCTGGAACTAAACTTACGTGTTACAATTGGGTTTTTTGTACCTAGGGAAAGCAAGGTGCTTGGTATATACACATAATCTTCCCCTGAGACATAATCGATCTGTTTTATTGGAGCAGCTCTCAATCCGAACTGGTTGGGTAGTTCACGCAACTGTTTTAACAACTACTGAAGCGGATTAGGTGTTGGTTTTTATTGTAATGCACGGTTCAGGTCTGCTTTAGCAGCTGAAGCAATTAGGTATAAGGGATGAAAACTGTAGATCGCTATTTTCTCTTCTTAAACTCTGCAGTCGGCTTCAGGGCACATTATTATTATTTTAAAACTAAACTCACTTTTTGGTCTTGCCTTTAAAACTACACGCAATACAAACAGCGAATAACTATCCTGATAGTTTGATTCCACAGTGTTTTTACGCACTGCTCTTACTGAGCCCCTTGGAGTGCATTATATTTTGTGGACGTTTTTTTTTTTCTTCTTCTCTAGCACTTCTCTTCTTTTTCTACTCTTCTTCACCCACACTGACAATACGTATTTTAAAACAGGCTACTTGTGGGTGTCTTTTAACGCTTCTTTATACCTTTCTTCCCTTCTTCACCCATAAATGACAATACTATTACTAGTACTAATATTAACACAAAAATGTTGAAGAGGACATGCAGACGGGTAGAGCAATAGAATCTAGTAGAGCACTAGAAAAACGAACAAAAATACATACTTTATTTAAATGTTGACATGTCATATGTATATAAATTGAGTATTGAAAGAAGAACAAAATAAGGGGGAGGGTAAATAGATAGATAGATAGATAGATAGATAGATAGATAGATAGATAGATAGATAGATAGATAGATAGATAGATAGATAGATAGATAGATAGATAGATAGATAGAGAGATAGAGAGAGAGAGAGAGAGAGAGAGAGAGAGAGAGAGAGATAGATAGCTGCATGGAGAGAAAAAGAAAGAGAGAGAGAGAGAGAGAGAGAGAGAGAGACATTCACATGCGTCTAAAGAGGGGCAGACAGACAAATAGACAGACAGACAGACAGACATATGAGAGGTGGGGATGGTAATCAGACAGACAGACTGACAGACAAACAGGTGAGAGGTGGGCGGATAATCAGAGGCTAAGGTTCACATCAAATTAATAGAAACAAACATTATTGGTCTGTGCATAGATAACAGATTGTATGTATAATAATAAAACATATTAAAACAAAACCGGCAAGGGAATAAAATGCATAACGAAGGGAAAAAAATGAAGAAAGAAGAGAAGTCAGAGGGCATTTAAGAAAGAAGGAGAGAACGAGGGTGAGCGAGAGAGAGAGAGAGAGAGAGAGAGAGAGAGAGGAGGGAGAGAGAGAGAAAAGGAAAGAGAGTTAGGGAGAGGCATATCATGAGAATTAAAAAAAAAAAGAAAAGAAAAATGGAAATTACGCATTTATTTTACAGCTAATTTTGTAAACACGCTATGCCTTGAATTAATTTTATTTATGCCATGATTGTTATGTGGAAATGTTTTTTTTTTAAAATAAACACAACGAATGAAGTCATCGATAGAGTAGTCCTACACTTCAGATTTAACATTTGAGTGCACCGAGAGAGAAAAAGAGAGAGAGAGAGAGAGAGAGAGAGAGAGAGAGAGAGAGAGAGAGAGAGAGAGAGAGAGAGAGAGAGAGAGAGAGAGAGGTCGGGGGGTGGCACAGTGACTGAATGGTACAACTGCAGCTTATATTCGAGAGGTCCATGGTTCGAATCCCGATCGGCCACCAAGTTTCCTAGTTGGGTCGGTGTTATTAATATTAGGCCTTTAATAAATTATGATCTGATGATCGACTACTGGTATCTTGTCTCAGTCTGTCTTTGTGATGCAGCTGAGTTGAGTTGAGTTGGTTTAACGTCCAGCATCAGTACTACTGTATATAGGCTATATTGAGGACGGACCCCAAGACTGACGTCTGACAATTTTATGTGCTGCGACACACGAGACAGGGTGGGGATACCATGACTCCTGTCACAGTCGATCACATTAAACTGACACCGACCCAACCAGTAGGGGGCGAAATAGCCAGGACTCGAACCACAGACCTTTTGCGTCGGAAGGGCCACCGCAACTCCCTTGTGTGGCAGCACATTATTGTCATACGTACTTTTAACCGGTACGAGATCTAACCAATTGTTGACGATGAATGTTAAAAGAGAAATACATGTACATGTATTAATAAACCAAATCCTAAGGAATACTATCTTAGCCGGTTGTATCATACATGTAGTGACACTGACCCAACTTTACTTTTGACTGGTATAATGTAAATAATTACTGTATATAACGTGTGGTGTTAGCCTGTTTGGTCAGTTATTTTACGTATGATTTGGGGATAAAAAAATAAGAGAGAGGGAGAGAGAGAGAGAGAGAGAGAGAGAGAGAGAGAGAGAAAGATACAGACAAGACAAGACACACAGATATACAGACAAAGACCAACCGTCAGACATAGACAGAGAGGGAGATAGACAGGCAGGCAAAGACAGAGAAAGAGAAAGACAGACAGACAGACAGACAAAGAGACATAACAATATTTAAACAAATGGATAAAATATTATAATCATAGATGTTTTCAGATTGACAGATAGATAAAAAGATGTATATAAAGATATATCGATAGATAGACAGACAGACAGAAAGATAAGTAGATAGATAGATAGATAGACAGACAGACAGAAAGATAGATAAATGAATAGATAGATACATGTAGCTTAAAGATTTAATTTGGACAGCGAAATTAAGTACTCAACCTTAGGATCTTTAAATATGTATTGTTGGATAGATAGATAGATAGATAGATAAATAGATAGATAGATAGATAGATAGATAGATAGATAGATAGATAGATAGATAGATAGATAGATAGATAGATAGCCAGGAATGTTTGAGCCATACACACACACAAAAAACAAAATTACATGACTACATCTGAAAATTCACCACATGGGGAAAAATTACAAATATAGAAAAAAAGACAACATCAAGAAAAGTAAAATTTGAGAAAGTTTATTATACATTAGTAATAGTATTTCCCGTCATATTTCCAATACACTTTTTTATAATTATAGTAAAAAATTATATAAATAAAATCAGCTGAGATCTTTCAATTCATTCAGATGAATCTCTAACCTAGTACAATAAAAGGCAGAAATCTAGGGACCTTCTTACAAAATGGGGGAAAATATGTTTTGAAACAACTAGATTTTAATAAAGGAGGAAACTAGACCAAAAAAGGAGGAACTAGATTTTAAAAAAGGAGGATTTCAGCCTAAAGGAGGAAGATTTTTTGAAAAAGGAGGATTTCAGCCTAAAGGAGGAACTAGATTTTAAAAAAGGAGGATTTCAGCCTAAAAAAAGGGAGAAAACTAGACCAAAAAAGGAGGAACTAGATTTTAATAAAGGAGGATTTCAGCCTAAAGAAGGAGGATTCTCAACCCTGAATAATGCTAATGTTTCTCACATTGCCTTACAAGTTGAAATGTAATTGAAAAAAAAAAATAGATAGATAGATAGATAGATAGATAGATAGATAGATAGATAGATAGGTAGATAGATATGTAGATAGATAGCCCGGAATATTTGAGCCATACACCAAAAAAAAAAAAAATTACATGACTACATCTGAAAATTCACCACATGGGGAAAAATTACAAATATAGAAAAACAGACAACATCAAGAAAAGTAAAATTTGAGAAAGTCTTTATTATACATTAGTATTTCCCTTCATATTTCCAATAGACTTTTTATAATTATAGTAAAAAATGATATATAAATAAAACCAGCCAAGATCTTTCAATTCATTCAGATGAATCTCTAACCTAGTACAATAAAAGGCAGACATCTAGGCACCTTCTAACAAAGAGGAGGAAAACACGTTTTGAAACAGATAAAAAAAAGGGAGAAAACTAGACCAAAAAAGGAGGAACTAGATTTTTAAAAAGGAGGATTTCAGCCCTAATAATGCTAATGTCTCTCACATTGCCTTACAAGTTGAAATGAACTTGAAAAAAAAATATTTATAATTAAAAGTAAATTGTTTTTAAATTGGGGAAAAATTGATGTTAAGTCCAATGTATTATGTAGTTCAATATGTGTAGCACCGGTATATCGTTGTTTGGTTTTACACACAGTAAAAGAAAGATGATAACAAATTCATTCTAATTTTAGCCACACTTTGTTTTTCTCTACTTGGCCCTTCTCTCCAACGATTATTACATTGTTAAGATTACAAAGATATCTCTTGTTAACAAGGGTCTGCAATTATTTTAAAAATTTAAAAGTACATTTTAAATTCTAAAATTCAAAATAAACCATATCTACAATATTTCCTCCTAAAGACATCTCAACAATCAAGTCTTGTACTCTAAACTTGGCAAATGTTTGAAAGAAAATAAGAACTTAGCTGCATAATACATCCCTTTAAAAAAATTGCTGACATTTTGAAAATATAAGAGGGTTAAAAAAACTTGAGGCCAACCCTGCTCATGAGCTCAGTCTTTTACAGACTCACCTATATATACTCCTAGTTATCTCTTCTACAAAGATTTAGTTCTTATCATTTCCTAAACTATATTTGATATAAAAACATACTTGAGGAACATTCTTTTTATTATAAGTTTATTTTGTGTTTTTAATGGAACTATTTCTGAAACATTTATCTACACAAAGATGTGCGAAATGTCCCAATTATTTCCTATCAATCACCATTTTTACGCTAATGCATAGTCAGTCATGTGCAGATCCTAGAACAACTCTCATTTATAAAATATCTCATACACAAATACAGTGCCCGGAGTCCTATAAGACAATCTAAAGATTTTATTAAGACTCAATAAGAACTGGAAAAAAAATGTTACTCAGCAGTTGGATTTATCTAGTTTGGTTACTTGAACAAAGACAACAATAACAAAAAATTTTGAGACTGTCACATGATGTTGACTTTAAAGGCGTTGACCCCACTGTACTTAACTGGAAGACTCTCTAACAGGCTAAGGACTTAAATTATGTCAGTTGCTTAGCCTCCAACGTCAGCACCATATAAACACTACTGTGGATCCAAAGTCTAATGTCTCATAATTTTATCATGTGCTGCCTCACATTGCAGGGATACCTGGACTCCTGTCTCAGCCAGTCAGCAGGCAAAAGAAAAACTCAAGGCACTTTGAGCATTTATCACTTTCTCATACTAACTTTGATATCACAGTCGTTCTTCATGGTCACAAACCGATCGTGTTTGGACTGGAAGCCCCTGTTGAGGGAAGCTGGCCCTGCTCCTTGCTTCTTCCTCCCACGTGCGGCAGGCCAAGATGCCGAGGGATTGTGTTTCCGCCCTTTAGGATTAGACTGATGCCCGCCACCATGCGAGTTCCAATCCTCCGAGTGACTGTGGTGCGGGTATCTCATTCTACCTCCACCTCCTCTGCCCCTGTCTCTATTTGGAACAGTCTGACTCTTGAAATGTTTCCCAGATTTAGCAGCTCTCGGAGGTGACCTTTCAATTTCCCTAAACTGGTGATGCTGGCTGGGATTTGCAGGTCGATGGATCGCCCTGTGCTGGAAACCTGGGCTGTCCATATGACTGTGAGCTACTCTGTCAGGAGGCTGTTGGCTGTACGAGACTGGTTGTTTATCTACGTATACAAATGTAGTATGATGCTGTTTCACAGGAGATGGCACAAGGCTTTGATTGGTTTTCAGGTCATCTGGGGAAAGACATCCATGCATCGAATTTTAACGTTATGTGAATGGTCCTAGGTGCTTGCTTTAGTTTTTCAAGGCGTATTTAGAATCTGGCTTTCATTATCATTTAAAAAAATATGAATTATAAGAAAATAAGACAAGTTAAACGCAACTTAACTAAGAAATTAGTCAAATACTTTCAATTCCCAAATAGTGCTTACAAATCAGACTAAAGGCTGTTTGAGTAATGAAGTTGATAGGATCAGAAGTAAAAACCATCTCTTAGTACTTCAAATATTTTCAAGCCAAATAGATGACTTACAGATGTATAGGTAATTAAAAAAAGTAAATAATTCAAAAGCAATTCTTTCTGAGAAAACTTACAATAATAACCAGATTTCCTGTTTTTCTTAATATCTCTCATTAAAGTAATTCCCAAAATCAGGCTCAAAAAGGATTTTATTGTAAAAATGTGCCCTCATGATTTTCATCAAGTGTCTCCTGCGAGAGCAAGTGGAAGCTGTCAGGAGAGTAACTGAACTGATATATGTGTCATGTTTAAGATGTGAGAATGATATGTTTACTGTTTGGCACCTTTCTCAATTTTGTTTTCATTTAATGTAGGGAATAGTTTTAAAGCAAATCTATTTTCCAACTCTTCGTTATTAACAGGGTTATCTGATATAAGCTCTCGTTATTTCCTAAATAAATTATATGCGCAAATATAGAGGAAAACGGGGATTTTCAAAACTCTCGTTATTCAAACAGTTCATGTTATTCGAGGTGTCCGGTTAAAAATGGGGACTACTGTACCTCCCATTTGTCTTAATGTGATTTAAAATATCAAATTATTTACATGAAGTTTTGATACAATTAAGTTGACATAAGACCTCTAAGAGAAATACTGTGATTTTGGCAGTGTGGATAATCTTTTTTTTTTTTATTCAAAAGGCAAAAAAAGTCCCCTCCAATAGATACAGTCAGGCAAATGAGCAAATGATAGACAATCCTGCAGTACAAGAAGAAAGAGACAATCTCTTTAAACACACAAGATAGGGAAAACAAAAAGGGATGAAAAAAAAGGATTGAATTTAGGAAAGTTAAGGAAGTTTAGACGAAAATTTCTTATTAGTAATGCTTCTTTTACACGCTTTCTGCAATTGAATTTTAAACATACTGAACACTCACCCGGTCCGTCCAACCATACTTGATGCCCCGATTCCCAATTTCGATCACCGGCTGAATATGCTGGACTTGTCCCCTGCTGCTGTCTATTTTTAGATCTCTTCTTTTGCCCTCTTTTCTTCTGTTTCACACCAGTGTCCGGCTTGTCCAGCCACCACTCGTTGCTGCCAACCTGATGCTGTACCATGTCGTCATAGCTATCCGCACTCTCCACTTCTGGTGAGGCCAGATCCCTTGCTCGCTTTCTGCTGCCTGAAATCCTTGGAGAAGGAACGGGGTCACAAAATGCAGGCTCGCTAAACATGCGAGCCGCCTTTGAAGTGGATGGCCGAAATTGGTCTATACTTGATGGAGAAGATTTTACACTGCTTGAATTTCTTTCAGGTTGATGCTCTGACCTATAAGAGGTAGAGGTAATATAAACGTCTTGGTCTTGGTAGCTGGAACGCATTTTTTTTGGTTTACTATGAGTCTCTCTATTTGTGTCTTTCTTGTTCAATGGTTTCACTCCACTAACATCTGTGGAAATTTTTCCTGTTTTGACAAAGACAAAAGGGGTTATTCATTTCCACTGAGTATCCTACACAACAATATTTCATAAAGTGATAGGAAAAAAAGGGAGTATTTCTTGCATGTTTATCCTAAGTTTTATCAGAGGAATATATGACAAGTTGGTGGAATAGTTCTTTTATCAAAAGAATAACCCCAACTAAGAAATTCACTTCTCAAATTATAAAATAATATTTAATATATAACATTTATAACAACTTGATTTCTTTTCAACTTGAACAAACCAAAATAACACACCAGTAAACCCACCACACACAAAAATAAATTGACCAATTGAAAATATACTTGTTACCCAACAAGAGATATGGATTCTACATCTTTGAGACGATGATGTTCTACAGTTCAGGTATGATCCGATCCTCAATTTAAAACTTAGTCTAAACTAAGTCTGATCATAAACAATAACCTGTTGGGACCTTATGTGATCATTTTTAGAAAATCAAAATCAAAATTAGACCCCCAAAAATCAACTTATTATACTAACAAACAAAAAACACACACACACACACACAAAAACACAGGTTACATTACCTAAACTCTGCCGTCTTTTCTCCAATTCTTCGCTAAATATATCTTTCCTTTTAGCTGCTTTTATATTGTGCTTGTCTTGCTTGTGTTGTTTCCTCTCAAGTCTTCTCACTTCCTTCTCCAACTCATGATCCTTACGAGCATCCTCTATTGAGACACCATCGGGCAACATTGTCCTCACAATTTCTGATTTCCGATCATAGTGTGCAACAAAAGGGTAAGAAGGCGCCACAAAACGATTCATCCTCTGAAGCCAGCACTCCTGGAAATGATTTGCATAGTTAAGTCTCACAATAAAATGCAGTTGCAGTTTAATATAATATGTCAAGATGTGAAAAATGATTTTGCCCTCTAGGACTCACAATAAAATGCAGTTGAATATAAGATGTCAAGACGTGAAAATTACATTCGAGGTCTCACAACACAATGCAGTTGAATATAATATGTCAAGATGTGAAAAACGATTTTACATTCTAGGTCTCACAATATAAGCCAGTTGTATATTATGAGACATCAAGATGACAAAAATGATTTGAATAGTCAGTCTAATGATAAAAGTCAGTTGTGTATTGTAAGAGATCAACACCAGAAACATTACTTGCGTCGCAAGCCTCACGATAAAAGGCAATTTATCCATAAACATCCAGATGAGATAGCCCAGGACTTAGAAATTTGTTATATTTGAATCTGAGCTGACTTAGAGAATGCCCTGCATGGTGTCAATAAATCATTATACTTACATGTCCCCAGTGGTCATTTTTTCCGCAATTGTAACAATAAACACGAGGGTTTTTCTGCTCATCATACTCTATTCGTGATTTGTGATTTGAGCGAAGAACCAACTTGCCAACATGGAGCTAAAATATGAAGATATAGAAAAAAAATAAAAAAGGTTCTGTACGTCATAGAAAACTAAAATTAAATCATTTGCCAAATTTAGTTGGCGACATTGGTGCCAATACAAAAGAGTAAAAATATTTTTGTTAAAGTTACAGTACATTATGCAACAAGAAATAAAAATTTCCTATCGCAGTGCGTAAACCTATGGCAAATTCAGCATCAAAGCTTATTTGTATACAACATGTTCAATCAACACGTCCCAAGACTTGTAAAGACCTAAATTGTTTACTTGTTGCTTCACAGATATAGAGCTGATTTCTAAAACTTACTTTTCAGCCAATTTCATTATACTGACACCAACCCAACAAATGCGGAACGATTCTGGGGCTGGCTTCACCTCTACCACCAATGAGTCACCTCAATGGGTAGGTGGGTAGGAAGATAGTCAGATAGATATATGTATGGAAATGGGGAGACAAAGAGAGGACTACAACAAGCAACACAGAGAGAGATGAGAGAGAGAGAGAGGGTAAGTGGGTAGGTAGATAGTCAGATATATATATATATATATATATATATATAATATATAAAATATGGAAATGGGGAAGCAAAGAGACGACTACAACAAGCAACAGAGAAAGAGAGGAGAGAGAGAATGAGAAAGAGAGAGAGAGAGATTGAGAAAAACAGACAGAGAGAGAGAGTAACAGTTTCAATGTTAAAGGATCCAATCCACATAACAAAACTCACAGATAGATGTAGCTGGCGCCACTGATCAGGACACTCCTGAAAGAAGAAGAAAAAATGGGTTATTGCCACTTTTAAAAATCTAAAGAAAGATACCTAAGGATGATTCTTCAAATCCCTTTGTAATCTCAAAAAGTTCAAATAGTCAATGAAATAAATTTAAGACCTTGTCTCACAAAATTATAGCTTATTGTAGAAAATGTTATTGTAAATGTATTGAATCGATTAGCTTTCATAATAAATGCCCAAATACCGACTGGGTTGTTTTGGGATGTTTTTTTTTTAAATAAGGTCCAAGGGCATTTATATGATGTCACTTTTTTTCTCTCCAAAAAACGAGCTTTTCCAATTTTTCACTGATTTATAATCCATTAAAACATAAAAGTATTTAAAGTGGACAAGTGCACCCACTCAATTTTGAAGGACCCTAGAGATGCGATGAAAAGCTACAGAAAACTTAAAACTGAGGGGAAAAGAACAAAGATTAAATACATATTACCCACAACATATGTGTACCGCAGCCCTTCCAAACGTAAACTTGAAACAATGTGACATGTCTATCAGCACATTAAAAATTCCCATATAGTTCTAACTAATGGACTTTATAGCTACTAAATTTTTAAAAAGTTAAAAAAAACCACCCCATATACCTCTTCTCTATGACCTTTCATCCAGCATCTGTCACACGGGTTATTCCAGTTCATCTTGGGTTTTTTGCAGTCACTGCTTCTGTGGCCTGCAGTTCCACAGTTGAAGCAGATTGTTTGAGGACATGTCTTAAACTGGTGCCCTTCCTCACCGCAAAAGATACAGCGCCGTTTCTGAGAAGGACAGTGAAAAAAAGTTTTTTTCATCTTTTTTTATTTTTGTGTTTTATTTTTAAAAGAAATAGTTATAGGCCCTACAGCTAATCACAATTTGAAATAGTTATAGGCCCTACAGCTAATCACAATTTTTATATATACAACAGTACATTAGTATATAATTTTTAAGGACCCCATTTTAGGAATTATTAAATGATGAAAAAATTCTTTTAAAGCAGACATGTATAACACTTATCCTACTCATTCACACATTTTCAGATTCTATTTTAAAAAGTGTAATACCATTACTAACTTCCCTCCTGCTGTCCATATCAAGACTTTTTTTTATAATCATTACTCTTGTGCAACATTCTCACTTCTAGCTTCTTGCCCCTCTAAAACCCTTGTTTTCTTTGTACTTTAATTAACTAACCCTTGGTAAAAAAAAAATTTCAAAGTTTTGAGACTCAATGGACTGAACATTTTAAGTCAAGATGAGTTTGGAAAGAAATAAACACTAAAGTTTTATTACCAAAACAAAAAACAAAAAAAAACAAAAACAAAAACAGTTTATAAATGTTAACTTGAAAACAAATGAAATATCAGTAGATAAAACTATGTAGTTTTAAAAAGTATATTGCTAAACTGTGCTACTACATGAAGCAATAATTATTGTGTGTCATGCAGAAATTCTCTAAATGTTATTTAAAAGTAGTGGATTAGATTTCAGAAGCCTTCCCATAGGAGTAAAGAAATTACTATATTAGAATGCAAATTTGAAAAAAAAAAAATTCATTTTATAATCAAATGGAAAAACATCATCTCTAAATAATCAAAGCTCCTCTTGACAATAAAGTCAGCCACCTTTAAATCATATTTGTCAGTAAATAAACACTATTTGATGGAAAACAAACACACATTATCTGTACACTAACAACTTGAAACACATATTGTTAACTATCCAAGAGTTAGAACTCACTAAGGGCTCAGGACAATCTCTGGACATATGACCATTTTTCCGACAGTTTCTGCACTGGATGGGTCGAGGGGCAAAGTAACGGCTAGTAACACTTTTGTCCTTGTAGCGATCTTTCTCATCAATTTTCCACAGGTCGTCCTCAGAAGGTGGTTTTGTACCTATAAATAGATATGTGAACATTACCATTCTAAAAAAAGAATGATAGCCTGGTTAAGTTGCTACTTATTTGGTGAGCAAAAAAAGTTATAACTACGTCTACTGCCCTCAGGTAGATTGTGATGTTTTGATTGGTGAACATATATCACAAAAAAAGTTTTTAATGAATATCTTAACCCATAAAGCGTGGCGTGCCACTTGACTCCCTCACTGTGAAAGAACTACTGATAAAGCTCGCGGTAAATTCACTGACTTAGCACCTCCAAACTGGGCACTGCGGGGTGCCGACCAACTGCCACTGGTAGTGGGCCTTCATTTATCTTGTATTCCTCCTTTTTCTATAACGTGAGAAACTTGTGAATGTGTGTACAGGCTCTTAAAATATCAACCAATGAAATCAATGAATAGTTTGGAGCATTTTCAGTCTCCCAGTCACATTATGATCCTTATTTATATCACTGATGATAGCCTGATTCTCAAAGAAAGGAAAGGGCTGAGAAAGAAGCAAGATACCCCCTATAGAGATATTGGGTAACCTGGATGTGTTTAGTCCTTGTGTATAAAGACAGTTGGACCATTGATGTAGGGGAGAATGGTGATATAAGCCTTGCTTTTGACTGATTGACATAGAAGTGTTAAACGCCGCCCCACGAGACACAAAGACATATACACACACATTTATGTAAAACAGGCGCTGACCACATTGCATGTTGAACTCAGATCTGTTCTGTTCTGTTCGTTTGACTGTGGGCTTGTAATTGCAATTGGCTTACTCTTACCCTGTACTGAGTTTATTTGGATAGTAGGCCGACGCGTACTGTAAATGCTGGTGATTAGCTTGATAATCTTTGACCATTACTGCCTCACGATACCTTCACCTGAAACGGTCTGTGTTCGCAAGCAGGGGACAATGCTATACTCGGCAGGTGTCAAAAAATATTTTTCTAGAAATTCTAAAAATTTTGTGGGATGTAGATCTAATTAAATCTAAATATTATTAGTGTTGGCTTAGAGGGGGCGTAAAGATAGCTCATTCGCCAGTGCCCGAGACTGAGGAACAGTTAACCAGGTGAACAGTACTGCCACACCCCATCTTTTCACACCCAGTCACCCGTGCCAGACCCAGACTAGGTATCTGGCCGTCGGGCAGCCTCCAACGCACTGCGGGGGTTAAAGGACTTAAAACAAAAATATCTAATGATAATATAAAGACAAAAGCTTTACTCCTACTTATTCTTATATGATAGATTTTCCTAAAGACTCCTTCTAAAGAATACCTGATGTCTTTTTTGGTAAAACCAGCAATAGCACATTTTTAGACAAACAAATTTCGATTTAACAATCAAGCTTCCTTCTATTGCCAATTACAGAGAAAAAAGCTTTATATATAGTCTGATAAAAAGTGATGTATATATGCCTTATATGGTTAACCGCACTGTAAGACCATCCTGGATATACTTACTGCTTTCGTCTGTGAGTAGCTCGGAAACGCCACCTTCCAGATTAAAATCTAAATTGGGCATGAATTGAACTGGCGCATCATCCACTAAGGCACAGGCTGAGGAGTCACTATCCGCTGAGTCATCCTTAATAACATTACTATCGTCACCCTTAGATTCGCTTTCACTTGAATCTACATCACTATTAGTTGTGTTCTTCTCATTCACAGGCTTTCCGTGGGCGTCTACATCTGAGTCTTGATTGTCGTCGTTATGAACCAACTCCTCTTGACTACTGTCATCATCTGAATCTTCAGATTTATCATCTGAGCCACTGTTACCTGTATTATAATAATAATAATTTAATGCAAATAAACGATGCATATTGTAATAGAGTATTATATATATATATATATGCAAATTTTAGAAAATGAACAGTATAACTAGCATTTATATAAAATATTACAGAGAGACATTGTGTAAGAAGATATAATAAATGTGTGTGAATATTACATACAAAAATGCACAGTTGAAATTAAAAGTTATTTATTGATGTGTAATTTAAAAACAAACTGCTAATCATTTAAGACAAACAACAACAAAATTTTTATTTTTAAAGAATTTAGTGTAAATAGATATATATATATATAAATATATATATATCAAATTTAAGCTTTTTTTTCTTCATCAAACTCACAGACAAATATTGATATAAAGCATTAATTTTACCTTAGTAAGAATAGCTTTTAAAAGTGACCCTAAAGAATTACTTACTTAAATTCATATTTATTCAAAAGTAAAGATTTAAACAATAATGCTATCAAAACTTTTATTTTGTCCTAAAGTTTAAATAAAATGTTCTGCTTCTAGGGACAGTAAGGGCGATACGAGACTCAATGACTTCAATGAAGTTTTTGTATTTAATCAATCCCGCGCATGATGTATATATATATATATATATATATCTGTCAAGCAGCCAATATTATAATTATATGATAAAACAGAGTTCATTCATATGTTTAATAATTACCTTTAATGTCTTGGTTTTCTTTTCTCATCTTACGGGGGGTGTTCATGCAACTGGCATCACTATCACTGTAGTCAGTTTCGGTGTCGCTGTCTGGTTTATACCGCACTGGTATAGCAGGAGGTGGGCGTCTCAACTGGACCTCTGGTTTTCTTGGCTTCACCGCTGCTTCACCTTTGGTCACAAATTTTCTACTGATCAGCTTGGAAATTGACCCCGACTGTGAAAGTTCTAAGAAGTCCTGTAGTTTAGGAACATCTTTCCTCTTTTTATTTTTGCCTTTTGACTCCGGCACTGACTGCTGTCTAATTTCATGACTGGCGGTTTCTTCAAGATCATCATCTTCAATTACAACAAGTTGATTTTTTTCAGATTTCTGAACTTTTATCTTTTTCGTAATCTCAAATGGCAAGATGTGCTGCTTGTTGCCCATTCCCCTTTTATTAAAACTGTCAGACGATGTTGATGGCATTGTACGCAAATTGTTTTCAAAAGTATTTTTCTTTGAGCTAGTTAATACAGAAGCATCTCCTTGTTTTGTGTGTCCATCCTTTAAACTAATTTTCTTTAGAGAAGAACTAGTTTTGGATTTATTTGAACCAGTAGATAACAAATCCACTTTTTTGTGATCTTCTAATTGAAAACTTTCACTTTTTACATTTTCAAAGCTTTCTGACAAAGCTTCTTTTCTTTGAAAAGTAATAACATTCAGGCTTTCTTCTACATCTGCAGTTGGACACAATGGCTCCTTTTTCATCTTTTTAATGAATGGCGATGAGTTGGATGTACTGCTTTTCTCAGAGTGTGTTCTCTTAACTTCTTCTGGATACACAGCATTATCTATCCCACTAGAAAAAGGAATAAATGTTCCCAAGCCTAATGGAAGGTTTTGTTTTTGAAGAGTGTAGGTTGCTCTTGTTAAAACTTCACGAACTTCCACTGTAAAAGCTTTCGTGTGCCCCTGCCCTTGAGGCAGAAACTCAGCATTAGAGTTTGTGTCAAAATGAGTCTGGCTGTACAGTACTGCTTCCAGCTCATTTTTATCAAAATCCTCATCAGAAGAACCCTCACTGTCTTCCATCATTATGCTTTGGCTATAATTCCTGAAAGTAAAAATAAAGAAAATGACCTATGTTTTATTATTGCACGTGACCATAAACTAAATTGCTTACAAGTATACCAGGTCTCTTATACCTAGGTAGATGAACCATTGAAATAGATAGATGGTTACATAGCTAAATCAAAACATAAAATGTGTACTTCATGTACTTAGAGTGCCCTTCACTTATACGCCCACTCACCCATTTCATCGCCCACAGGCTAGGGACCACAAAAATCAAGGAGTGCCGAAACTAGGATTAAAAGTCATCTTTTAAGGTGTGTTTAAACCAAGGTTAAATCTTACCCTTTTTTATGGTTAGTTTTTAAACCCTTTGAACCCTATTGCCCTGACCTCATTGACCTATATTCCTGGCCCCTCACTGCTCTTACTCAAATATCATCAAAAACATGCCTGATGGACGCAGACATCTTTAACTGACGCTATTTATTATTTTAAACAGGATGTGAATTTCATTGGTAGTTATTTGTAGCGCGTTAGATCATACTCCTCCAATCCAAATCCCGATACATATAGCGGTACTAAGGCCTAGAGTCAAATTAAGCAAATACCGCTGTTGCGGGATTACGGATAGTTGACAAATAATTACATCCCGCTGTAGTGGGATTACGGGTTCAAAGGGTTAAACAAGGATTAAAAGTCACCCTATTTAAGGTGTGTTTTAACGCTTCCATTGAGCAAAGGCAGCTTTCACCTTTATAAAATTATGACAAGAGACGTTATATTTGGGTCTATTTTACGAGAGTTTTAGATCTAGATCTAACAATAGATCTCGAATTTAAATAAAATTAAGATCTAGATTAGATCTCTACAAACACATTAATATATAGATCTATTTTATAAATACAGAAAATAGAGGGCCTCGTTAACCTTTAAAAGTGTTACAGCGTCAAGTTCTATTTTAGATTAGATTTCGGTGTGTATAATAGATATATACAAAATTAGATACCTTAGGCCTACTGCACCACTGTTCAAGAGTGTCACATCAGCCACAAGGCCTATATAGAATATATAGACCAAGATCTAGAATCTAGATTCTAGATTCTAGATCTAGAAATACCGTATGTCTTGTAAACGACAGATTTCACTTTCACATTCAACAGTTCAACTTTCATATTTCGTTTCAGCAAACCTTAGAGAGTAACTACTTTTTTATGTCTATCAAAAAGAGGAAACTTTTTTCCCATTGCGACAACTGCGCCTCATTAACTTTGAGCATTCTCCTTTCAAGTTTAAATAACATTAACTATAGATTTAGTTTGAATCTAAAGACTGGGCTACGCTATTTAAGCCTTAAATTCTTGTACCTCTTTTATTAGACTTTGTAAAATATTGAAATCGTATACAGCATCCTGTTCTTTTAAAAGACATAAATGGTTCATTTCTACTCTACATTCGAACTAAACTTTGGACTATCAACTTTCTCTAATGAACAGTCTCAATTAGTTTCTCTAATCTAGTTGGAACACACAATCAGAGAGAGAGAGAGAGAGAGAGAGAGAGAGAGAGAGAGATAATGGATTAAGAGCGGGTTAGAGCGTCGCCTTCAATAATATGAGGCCCGGAGTTCGATCCCCGCTCTGACTGCCTCGATTTTCCTTACTGGTTGGATCAGTGCTTACTAAGTCATGGCTAGACTATCCTTTCTTATGACAAGTTTTTCATGTAGTTTATAGCAACTGTGAATTTAATTCGCTTTCCCCTATCAACGATTTTTGCGAGTGAAAAAGTAAGGGCCGGTGCAATTTTTTGTCTTTTTTCTTTTCTTCTTTTTTTTTTTTTTAAAGTCACATTCAATAGAGTCAACCCACGTGTAGCCTACTGAATGTAATGGAAGTCCTGAGACAACTGATCATAATAGAGAGAGGGGCTCTCTCCCTCTCCCCGGCTTAGCGTCTCCTAGGTTCCCTTAAAGGGCCATATACGGCGGACAGTTTATAATCACCCATGCCCAAATATAGAAAACTTGATGCAGTTCAGAGAAGCTATACGATACTACTACTACTACTACTACTACTACTACTACTACTACTACTACTACTACTACTACTACTACTACTACTACTACTACTACTACTACTACTACTACTACTACTACTACTACTACTACTACTACTACTACTACTACTACTACTACTACTACTACTACTACTACTACTACTACTACTACTACTACTACTACTACTACTACTACTACTACTACTACTACTACTACTACTACTTCTTTTTTTTTTCTCCTTCTTAGGCTTCAATTAATTAAACCACCACAAATATTATTTTATGAACTTTCTCGATAATACTCTTTCCGACGATAAATAATGAGTATTTCAACAACGGTTTGTTATCCTACACACATTTCAATTTTCTTCTTAAACCTAACAAAACCAATCGATAACGATACACATTAAGAAAACCGCGCAGCCACTTGAGCTAAAAACAAATACATGTACCTCTAAGCAAACAACTCACCCCTCCATCCCCCAACCCCCCCCCCCTTACACCCGCCACACCTGATAGAATTGTATAACAGCAATCTTAACATCCGCGTCTGGCATGGAGATTTATATTTAGACCTGTACCGGAAACAAACGTCCATCTGGGACAGTTTTGACATTACGGTGCTTTGTGGGGGAGATTTATCCTGTCTGTGATTTTGTAATTTTGTTTACCAGACTGTGACACCAACGTAATAAATAGATTATTATATCAGGAATTGTCTACCCTGGTGACGATAGTATGGGGGAGTTATATATATACTGTGAAAAAAAAGGATGAACAATACTTGTCATAAGCTGAAGGAAAGTTATTTCAGGTGGCAGATTTTGTCTGGAGTTACGAACGTTTTTTTTTTAAGACTTGTGGTTACAATGTTGTTGTTTTTTAGTTCGTGAAGGAAAAACTATCTGACGATCATATTTAGCATTATCATCATTATCATCGTCAAAAATACCAATATCATCATTATCATCATAATCATCATCATCATCATCATCATCATCATCATCATCATCATCATCATCATCATCATCATCATCATCATCATCATCATCATCATCATCATCATCATCATCATCATCATCATCATCATCATCATCATCATCATCATCATCATCATGTTGGTTTTCCCGTCGTGTCTGACATAGCCTCCCAAACAATCCACCTTAAAAGCTCCCTGTCTTTGGCTATCTTTCCGGCGCCGGTTGGTCTACGTTATTGCCAGTCGCTAAGGTTATCCATCAAATTTTTTTTATTATTAAAAACTATGAAAATTCTTTTTCAAATCGTATTTTGCTTTTGATTGCTAGGAGACGTTAAGTTGAAAAGATTTAACGTTTTTCGTGCAAATATATGATTGGGCGCTTTGAAGACAAAAAGCGATATTTATTCCACGACATTTCCTAACCTTGTCTTAAATCTTGAACAATTATTGCCTGAATATTTGGCTTATTTTGTTGTGGCAGAAAATAATAGAAAAAAAGAACAGGTATACTAACGACGACTAGTAAACTTACGTGACATGACTGTACTTTCAGGGTTTTTTTTCTGACACCTTCTACCACTTTCAACACAAAAGTACGCAATTTTCTTCTCACAATTTTCAATTTTGTGTTTCAAGAAACTACTAATTTGGCTTATAGTTTGGCCGCGAAATTCAAGGGAAGTCACTTTAAGCAACCGGATTATTATAATATCGGAGTTGCCTCCTGCATAAAATAATAATAATCTGGTTTGCGGTAGCGAAGTCATCAGGGAGTCGGTAATACGAAGCGCTAAGCCATTGGGGAAATTAACTGCGTGTGGAAGAACCGATTGAATTGTCTGCGACTAGTAAGGAGATTATAGCGCCTTTTCTGGTAGCTTTTAGTCCTGGGGTAGACATTAGCTTTTGGCGCAAGAGGTATGTGGTTCGAGTCCCGCTGTGGCGACTCGTCCTTCTACTAGTTGGGTTTGTATCAGTATAATTTCATCCTGAAATATGCAAACTTGTCACACAAACTTAGGGGTCCAAAAACATATGGAAGCATCGGCTTTTGGCGCAAGAGGTATGTGGTTCGAGTCCCGCTCTTGAGACTCGTCCTTCTATTTGTTGGGTCGGCATCAGTATAATGTGACCCTGAAATATGCAAAATTATCATATAAATTTCGGCAGTCCAAAAACATCTTGAAGCAGAAATCCAAAGCTCTGGAGTGTATACAGGAGAATTATACTTTTCAAACCTGGTACCATGTCTACACTGATGGTTCGGCTGAAAAGGCAACCAGAAATGGATTCTCAGGATATGTTATAAAATATCCAGATGGATCATCTGAAAAACATTCTTTTATTGCAGGTAAATACAGAAATTTAAAATATCCATGTGTAGAAGTGTTACAGTTGTAGTTTTTCATACATAAATGTCCGTTTGTGCTGAGAACTAGCATATGTGAATATTCTTTCTAGTGGTTTGGAAGACATAGACAGGTTTTTATTCAGTTGAAATTTGGGACAGGCAACCAAATGTAGCTCATGGATAACTGACAGTTGCAGGTATGACAATGCGGAGGCTCTTGAACTTTCAGGAGAAAAATGAGAGCAAGATGAGAGAGGTTGCAGTGACATAGGACAGTGTTATTAAGAGTAAGATGAGGCAAAGGCACACTACAAACCACTGGAGCAATAAAGAAGGGTAGAATATATCATGGACTTAGCATCGTAATAATTTATTGACGGAGGAGAAATATTAGTTTTATTGTGTCAAACTGACAATGTGTTATTGAAAAATCAAAAGGACAGCCCAGAAAATGGAAAGTCCAGAAAATGAGTAAAATATTAAATATTTTTCTAGATTAAATGTTGCACAATAGGAGATTCAGAAATGTACTTCTAATTATGCGAAAACCCTTTCCAGCTGCTGACTATCATAGTGACAGAAAGCTTAAGGAAACAGCAACCAAGCACACACAATAATTATATATACATCAAAATATTAAGACGAATAAGCATGGAGGGCCCCAAAAATGAAGAGAAAGCTGGAGGATTTGAGGCGGAAGAACTAAAGGGGTCTAAGAGGTGAAAAATCGAGGTGGTCTGAACGGCGGCAGATTTAGATCTAGATCTATAGTTATACTTTTATCAACAAGTATTTAGATCTAGATTTATATGTATCTATAGTTATACTTTTATCAACAAGTATTTAGATCTAGATTTATATGTCTTTAGATATAGATCTATAATTATACTTTTATCAACAAATATTTAGATCTATATTTATGTATATTTAGATCTAGATCTATAATTATGCTTCTATCAACGAGCATTTAGACCTAGATCTATAATTATACCTTTTCAACGAGCATTTAGATCTAGATCTATAATCATGATTTTATCAACGTGCGTTTAGGTCTAGATCCAAATTGGCAAAAAAAAATACTTAGATCTAGATCTAGATCCAAATAGATCTAGGCCTACACCAAGGATATCCCTTTCTCATTCTAAAGGTTAACAAGATGGAAACATGTCCCCCCCCCCCAAAAAAAAAAAACAAAAACAAAAAAAAACAAACAAACAAACCTTCAGATACTTCAGAAACTATAAATTTAATTTGGAATAATTATTTAATTTTACTCAATAAATATGCGCAAGTTTTCAAAATGCGTATTACTATAGAACACAACTCATATTTTTATGACTAAAAATCGATTCCAGTTGGTTAAAAGCTGTATCCAGTTTCAGCAAAAATAAGTGGACCGCAAAGTTGTGTTTCTTTTGTTTAAAAAAAATCAACCGTGAGAAATTATGAAAAATAAATTCGCCATTGCACATGAGGCAAATTTGAATTGAGCTACATTCATGCATATTTTCAAGAAGATCGGTGGAACATAACAATTGAGCTTTTATTGTTTCAAATATAATATAATTTTATACACATTAATATTTATATTTATATAGCTATATACATTATAAATATATAAACATAAATATACCGCCTCAAAATACAAAAAAAAAAACAATAAAAAAAACAGAACGAAAATTCCAACAAACTGGTATGTACCATTCTACCATGGAAGTAACGAAAACCCAACTTACAACCGATCGATCTAGGAGAAACCTGGAAATCTACAAAAGGCACTTAGAGCAAATTTAATAGCTATCGATTTTTGATAACAAGCAATTTTCTTGATGGTTTTACAGTTTTATACTTTTATGGCAAAAATACCATTACCTTTCCGTTCACAGGGGTTAGGCTAGTAATGTAGTTTTCATGTTTAACTCTTTAAGCACTCATCATTATCTATTCTATGTTTTGACGTGGGCTTAAGGTAGATCTATAAATGGAAAGAGTGTGTTATTTTCGTTTCACGTAATTTTAGTGATTTTACCAGTTGCACAGTGCGACAGCTCGGGTGAAAAGAGTTAATGGCAGAGTAGGCCTAAAATGTACCCAAGGGGTTAAGGAGTGTTTTTTAATCGGGAATGTTTTGAAGATGGTTAAATTTTTTTGGGTGGTATTTAAAATGCATGAAAAGACATGGAAAAGTAGAAAGGGATATGGAGGGGAAGAGAGAGCAAGAGAGAAGTTGAGAGAAAAAAAAGGGTGGGGGGAGAGGGAGAAATAGATATGTTAATATCTTTTATTGATAAGATATATTTGCTCTCTCTGTATACACTTTTTTCTCTATCTCTCTCTTTCTTACTTTGTCTGTTTCTCTGATTTTTAAACACACCCTTTCTCTCTCTCTCTCTCTCTCTCTCTCTCTCTCTCTCTCGGTATCTATCTCCCTTTCGTTCAACCTCTTTTTCTCCTTATACCTATCCCTATCTCTATCCCTCTCTTGTTTGCTCTATCTTTCTCTTCCTGTCTTTTCCCATATTTCTCTCGTTATGCTTCTCTCCCTATCTCTCTGCACAACTCTCTTATTACCTACATCTCTTATTTTGACACAAAAACCACAATTACTCTTTTCTTTTCCATTCTCTTTATAGATCTACGCACTATTTTGCCTGTAACAAAACAGGCCATTATGTAAAAAAGTTCGACCATCAATAATTTATTCATAAACTCCACTGCGCATGTATGTGTTGTTCAACGAGCTGTGACCTAATTAAATTTTCATGCCCCTATTGTAAACGTTGAACGGTTCACCCCCGAACAATTCTTGAACAATGAACATTGTACATGTTTTGTGAGTAACATAGGTTCGTGAGATATTAACTTTCAGGGTTGAATGCACAAACATGACGTAGCTTACGTCTCGTCGTAAGCCTCCTTATTCTTTTATCGTTACGACGAGACGTAAGCTACGTCTTGTTTGTGCATTTTATTTTCATAATGTCTTGGTTGGGTGATAAAAACACGTGCGTTAGGGTGCAGAGTGGTTGTGTTCGAATCTTGTGTCAGAGCACAAGTACGTCTTACATTGATATATGTATAAGTCGCGCATACAACAGGATAGTAAAAGTCTTTGAAAATCAAGACCAAGGGCAAATGAAGAAAATAGTAAGGGAATCTACAGGAGTTAAAAGAACTTAGATTTTTAGCTCTCTTCTACACTCACGTTTCGTGTTTTTCAGGTTTTGGTCCATTCTTGTTTATTATTGTATATGGCTATAATTATACGCATCATTGGTATATCGATTATGTATTACTATTAAAACTGATGTATATCGATTACCTATTACTATTAAAACTGATGTATATCGATTATGTATCACTATTGAAACTGATGTATATCGGTTATGTATAACTAGTATATATTACGAATAGATTGATAAATATATAGATAAATGGATAGACAGATAGATAGGCAGATTGTTATATAGATACAGAAATAGATAAAGAGATAAGTAGAGATAGATAAAGAAACATGTAGATGGACAGAGATACATGCCGATATATAATTATATAGAGAAAGATCAATAGAAATACAGATATACATGTGCATAGATAGATAAGGGGTTAGAGAGATAAATAGACAGCCATATAGATGAACAAAAATCCAATAGCCACACACAGAGTTTGATAGATGAACAGAAAAAGAACCATAGAAATGTATAATGTTGATCTTAGCTCCCAGAATTAAATAGAATGAAAGATGGATAGAGAGATAGATAGATAGATAGATAGATAGATAGATAGATAGATAGATAGATAGATAGATAGATAGATAGATAGATAGATAGATAGATAGATAGATAGATAGATAGATAGATAGATAGATAGATAGATAGATAGATAGATAGATAGATAGATAGGTCGATAGGTTGATTGATAGATATAATATATACATAGACATAAATATACCGAGGGATAGCCATAAGCATAGATCGATAGATGAACAGTGACTGGGACCTAATCGATAATTATGCATATCATGATCTTTGGGCTCAGACCCACAGTTCAATAATTGATCAGCTGGTCGTATTTTGGCCTGCAAACTTCCAGGTCTGGGGCCGCAAGTAGTAGGCTGCGGTGGAGCGAACTGGCTCAAGTGGTAGAGCGTTTGTCTCCAGATTGGGAGGTCTGAGTTCGAATCCTACGGCCGGTAATAAAATTTTTTGTCCAACTTCGCGCCCTACTGATTGGGTCGGTTCCGGTATAATTTGAGTGGCTTAGACAGGAGTGGATCGCTCTCCGCCCTGCCTCGGGTGTGAAATCAAATAAAATTGTCAGACGTAAGTGTAGGGACCCGTTCACAAAAAAGCCTATATTGTGCTGCGCTGGACGTTAAACCAACTCAACTCAAATCACAACGCCGTGGTAACTTACAACTCACAACGCAATAGTAACTTGCATTTTTCAAGAATATAGAAAAAAAAAAGGTTTACGACGAGTCGCATGTTAGCGTAACGTTGTTCATACGGCCCCTTATTTTTCAAAATCTGCGTGTTAGAGTCTAAGGCAAATGAGATTTGCATCCTATACAACATGCTAAAAATTTGAAAAATAGATTTGGGCAGAATCTGTAAAATATAGGTTTAAAATAGATTAATACGAATTTTGAGCATTGAAACTCATGGATTCATACATATTTTCTAGTCTATGTTTTCTGTTAACATCTCTGGTATTTTATGTTTGTGTCTCGTATAGAGAAGAATCTTTGTTTCTGTTTTGCTTTGTCTTTTTCTAGATTCTATAACATTTCCCTTTCCCTGACTCTCTGTCTGTTTATCTGTCTCTCGCTTCTATACTATATATCTCTCCGTATCGGCCACTATACTTGTCTGACTGTCTATCTCAATTTCTCTCTCTCTCTCTCTCTCTCTCTCTCTCTCTCTCTCTCTCTCTCTCTCTCTCTGTCTCTCTAGTTAACAACACGTTGAAACTAAGAATAATAAATGTACCTTTTTTTGCAGATTGTAAACGCTGTAATCATTTTTACAAAAAAATGTGTATTTTATATCTAAATTAAAAATTCTTGTGGAGAAAGCATTGCTTGTATAAACTCCTGACATAATTTTATCAGGTAAGAATATGTTAAATCCGCTTTGTTATTATAAATATAAAGGCAAACATAGAAGTGATAAGTATTGTACTGAAAACTACAAAAAAATGTGTTGAATATTATTTTTATTAGTATTCTATGACTCGCAAGTACAATGATCTCGGCAGCTTACGACTCGTCGTAATTCTTCATACTAGCAAATTCTTACGACAAGTTGTAACAAACCTAACGTTGTACTTACAGTTGTGTGTGTATTTAATGTAACGTGTACATGGGTTATGGTTTATGTCGTTATTGTTTCGTTACTTCAAAGTCTCGTGTTTTGTCGCGTGATTCTGTGTGATAACAACTTTGTTTGTGGTTGCATGAATGTGAAAAAGGCGTAATGTGAACTGAGGTAGGGAAAGTGAAGAGGCGGTGTGAAAAGGACTGAGGGAGAGGGAGGTGAAGAGATAGAGAGAGGCAGGGAGAGAGCAGAGATAGATAAAGAGAGAGATGGAGAGATAAACGTAAGAGACGGAGAATTAGCGAAATATGCACAAAACAGAGAGAGAGAGAAAGAGAGAGAGAGAGAGAGAGAGAGAGAGAGAGAGAGAGAGGGAGAGAGAGAGAGAGAGA
>RQTK01001183.1:40357-57728 GCA_003991915.1 Elysia chlorotica | reverse complement strand
ATAGATATATAGATAGATAGATAGATAGATAGATAGATAGATAGATAGATAGATAGAAAGAGAGAGAGAGAGAGAGAGAGAGAGAGAGAGAGAGAGAGAGAGAGAGAGAGAGAGAAAGAGAGGAGAGAGAGAGAGAGAGAGAGAGAGTGAGAGAGAGAAAGAGAGGGGAGAGAGAAGCAAAACCCTCAAACAACAAATAAATCGGACACGGAATGAGAGACAACAAAAATTAAAAAAAAAACAACAACAACAAAGAATAAAAAAGCTCAATATAATACACAAAACGAACGAATGAAAGAGATCCATTTTTAACATTTTAATAACACGCACTCATATAGCCTTGGGATGGATAGCATTTACCACTTCATAATTACGTAGGGAAAATCGTAGCTATGTTCAGCAGATTCCAAGGACCTACGTTCTGTACGTTAAATTAATTATCAACACAAAACTAACGTCTATAGAAAAGAGAAGCCTCGTTTCTATGCAAATTATAGACTTACACATCTTTCACTTACCATACAAAAGTCTCAGAATTAAAATTAATTAGGGTATTAAGGCAAAGTATTGTGCAATCCTTTTGCGGTAAAAAAAGGTTTTTTACTTCCTTAATTGATAGTTAAATATTTGTTAGTGTTTGAAAGGCAGGGAGTGAGTGGGAAAGAGAGATAGAGATAAAAAATAAGGGAGAGGAGACATAAAGAACCAATGAGAGAGATAAAGAAATAAAGAATGAGAGGACGTGAGAAAGAGAACGATAGAGAGAAAGAGAGAGATCGAGAGAGAGACAGAAAGATGGAGAGAGAACGAGAGAGAAAAAGGGAGAGATCGAGAGAGAGAGATGGAGAGAGAGACAGGGAGAGAGAGAGAGAAAGAGAGAGAAAGAGAGAAAGAGAGAGAGAGAGAAAAGGGGAAGAAAAGGAGAGAGAGAGAGAGAGAGAGAGAGAGAGAGAGAGAGAGAGAGAGAGACAGGGAGAGAAGTTCCCATCTTCTAGGTCTTTTATTTTTTTTTTCACTTTGGCCTAACAGCTGTCAGTCTCGGCTAAGTCCATTCGCACAATAGCATCTCTGTCGAGTCTCTGTGTAGCAGCACAATGTTAGACATTAAGTCTTGAGACCCTTCCACAACATAGCCTACATAACGCTGAACCCTGGGCGCTTAGCAACTAGGTCATCCCAACCAACGCATTGTCCTAGTTTAGACAAAAGACTCGACACTTGAAAATTCATGCTTTCAGTTTACCGTGCTCATAAACATTATTGTTTTTATTGATTTTCAATACTTCAAGACAATTGCGTGCATTGTACCGTAAAGGGTTACTGCTGAGTGGAATTTTATCGCCAGTGGTAGTTAAGTGTGTGCTACTTTCATGGAATTGTAACTCGTTCTAGAAAACTTGACGGGGATCGAACCCGCACCTTCTACTCGGCACCCATCGCCTTGCCAAGGCGAAGACCAGTGTGCTTAACCACTCTGCCATCGGCTTTCACAAAAATGAAAGCTCCTGTCAGAGGGCTTTACACACGGCTTGTTTAAAAATGTGTCTTTGTCTACTTGTCTTATCTGTTGGTCTAAGCTAGACCTAGGTTTGTGGCTGTCCCTTTCTAACCTATTTTCACCTTATTCCCTCAGTCGCTCGCATCATTATTTGGTCCCTAGGTCTAGCTCCGTCTGTTAAAGCCTCTATAGTTGTTGGCCTGCTTCTCTGTATCATAATTCTATTATTTATTCTGGCTAACATGAATACTTCGGGATCCTATAGAGAAACTAGTTTGTTCACGTTGTGTAATAAAAACTTGGACAGGTCTTACTCAGCAAAGTACGATTTCTCAGTCAAGGCAAGCCGTGTGTAAAACCCTCTAAAAGGAGCTTTCATTTTTGTGAAAGCCGATGGCAGAGTGGTTAAGCACACTGGTCTTCGCCTTGGCAAGGCGATGGGTGCCGAGTAGAAGGTGCGGGTTCGATCCCCGTCCATGTCATTTGTCTAAAAACGTGTCTTTGTCTACTTGTCTTATCTGTTGGTCTAAGCTAGACCTAGGTTTGTGGCTGTCCCTTTCTAACCTATTTTCACCTTATTCCCTCAGTCGCTCGCATCATTATTTGGTCCCTAGGTCTAGCTCCGTCTGTTAAAGCCTCTATAGTTGTTGGCCTGCTTCTCTGTATCATAATAGTAGTAGTAGTAGTAGTAGTAGTAGTAGTAGTAGTAGTAGTAGTAGTAGTAGTAGTAGTAGTGTTGCCGTTTTGTACTTACTGACTAAATCTAGTAGCGCCTGAAGATCTTCATCCTCGCCCTCAACCTGAGGAAAAAAAAGTATTGATTAAAAAAGGTTAATAGCGTTCGTTTACAAAATATGAAGCTACCAACAAACAAACAAAACATGCAGGGAAAATACGCAAGACTTTCGTTATATATTGTTTAGTTTACATGTGTATTTTGATTTTTTTCGTTATTAAGTACATACTAATAGCAGTATAAGAAAGACTTTTTTTTGTACTTTATCTATTTTAAACAAAAACATATGTATGCCTTTATAATCCTTTATAAGATGTTCGTCAGATATTTATAAATCTTTTGAGACTTTTTTAAACTGTCATGAACTGACAGAAACATATAGGCTACTTACTTGGGCGAAATTTGGTCCGTCGCTTCGTTTCTCAGCTGGGAATATAAAAACATGAATGAAGAAAATTTAGTAAATAGAAAGTATGAATAAAACGAATATAATTATTGTTAACGAAATAATTTTTCTTTGAATCAATAAGATAAAAAATATAGAATATACAAAGTTAATAAACCAAACCGATTCAAAATTCTTTTCATTTCGTATTCTATCAACAATAATAAGTTGTATAAAAGATTCGATTACAATTCTTTTAACAATAATTTTCTGATAAATTAGATTTCGTTTCTTCTAGAAACATAGTTATAATAAAAGATCTCTATTACATTATCTATAGCTTTCTGGAATACGATTTCTTTGTATTAATCTTAGTTATGATGAAATAATATGTTTTTTTAAAGAGAAGCCATATATCAAGGTTTCTAATGAAAAAAAAAAGATGTTTAGATCTACACTAAAAATAGGTATTATTGTTCGGCAGTTGATAGAATTAGACGCAAACTTAAAACTTTTTTTTTCCTGCGATATCAACTCAACCAACATATAAATCTAGGATCGCAAGTACAACATAGAATTAGTTTATGACCTGTGGTATGCCTTCTTAATGTAAGCACGTCTTAAGACGATGCGTAAATTTACTACAAAGTTGTCCTTGTTGCCTCTGGAGTTGTAATTAAAAAAAGTGGAAATTTCTGATAATTTAGAGTAGCTTAGTTCTAAACTTATATCATTCACTTGGGCCTGATCCATTATAGGGGGGGGGGGATAGTGCTGGGGTAGAACAACGGCTTCCGAAGCAGGAGGTACGTGGTTCGAACCCCCTGTGGCGACTCGTCGTCTCCTGCTTGGGTTGTTTAATGTGACCGGCTGAGACAGAGGCCAGGTATCCCTGTCCTGTCTCTGTGGGGCAGCACGTCAACTTGTCAGACTTTAGCTTTGGCGTCCGTCTACAATACAGTATATTTAGTGCTGACGTTGGATTCTATGTAACTTCTTTTTTTCTTTTATGATTCACCTTGGTTGTCTCGCACATATTTAAGGCCAATACATAAAAGAAAACCCATCAGGAATTGGTACGACGACATAAAAGAGTGGACAGGGACCCAGCCACATGTGAACCTCAGACTGGTCCAGGACTATTCCGCATGGAATTATGGGATTATATGACAAACTAACCTCAAATCGAAAGGCCACGATAACCAATCACCAATACACCATAAAATTAATATAGAACTGTTATTCCCTTAAAACATACACATTTTTACAAAACAAGACAATTCACAACACCATACACTCGGAAAATATACTTCATGTCGCTCAAGTAAAAAAAAAAGATTATGTATTCATCCGCGTCCATAGGAAATGCATAACTTGTGGCACATAATGATTAGAAAATATACTTAGGACGTGAGAGAAAAAAAGGGCTATGTATTCTTCCGCCTGCATAGGAAATGCATAAATTTTGGCACACAATGCTCAGAAAATTTACTTATGACGTTTGGAGGAAAAAAATATACTCCTGTAATGAATTATACCGTCTGCATAGAAGGTGCATAATTTTCGGCGTTGTTGCGTTTGATAAACCGGAAAGAGCTTGGTTAGCATGACAATACGAAAATGTAAATTGTGTATTCCGCTTCTCAGTATGTCTCTCTATCTCTCACACACCCTCTCTCTATCTCTCTCTCTCTCTCTCTCTCTCTCTCTGATTAGTTTGACAATAATACACCTTTAAGCTGATTAAGCAAAAGCTCTTCTGTCTCAGTATGTCTCTCTATCTCTCACACACCCTCTCTCTATCTCTCTCTCTCTCTCTCTCTCTCTCTCTGATTAGTTTGACAATAATACACCTTTAAGCTGATTAAGCAAAAGCTCTTCTGTCTCAGTATGTCTCTCTATCTCTCACACACCCTCTCTCTATCTCTCTCTCTCTCTCTCTCTCTCTCTCTGATTAGTTTGACAATAATACACCTTTAAGCTGATTAAGCAAAAGCTCTTCTGTCTCAGTATGTCTCTCTATCTCTCACACACCCTCTCTCTATCTCTCTCTCTCTCTCTCTCTCTCTCTCTGATTAGTTTGACAATAATACACCTTTAAGCTGATTAAGCAAAAGCTCTTCTGTCTCAGTATGTCTCTCTATCTCTCACACACCCTCTCTCTATCTCTCTCTCTCTCTCTCTCTCTCTCTCTGATTAGTTTGACAATAATACACCTTTAAGCTGATTAAGCAAAAGCTCTTCTGTCTCAGTATGTCTCTCTATCTCTCACACACCCTCTCTCTATCTCTCTCTCTCTCTCCGTCTCTCTCTCTCTGATTAGTTTGACAATAATACACCTTTAAGCTGATTAAGCAAAAGCTCTTCTGTCTCAGTATGTCTCTCTATCTCTCACACACCCTCTCTCTATCTCTCTCTCTCTCTCTGATTAGTTTGACAATAATACACCTTTAAGCTGATTAAGCAAAAGCTCTTCTGTCTCAGTATGTCTCTCTATCTCTCACACACCCTCTCTCTATCTCTCTCTCTCTCTCTCTCTCTCTCTCTGATTAGTTTGACAATAATACACCTTTAAGCTGATTAAGCAAAAGCTCTTCTGTCTCAGTATGTCTCTCTATCTCTCACACACCCTCTCTCTATCTCTCTCTCTCTCTCTCTCTCTCTCTCTGATTAGTTTGACAATAATACACCTTTAAGCTGATTAAGCAAAAGCTCTTCTGTCTCAGTATGTCTCTCTATCTCTCACACACCCTCTCTCTATCTCTCTCTCTCTCTCTCTCTCTCTCTCTGATTAGTTTGACAATAATACACCTTTAAGCTGATTAAGCAAAAGCTCTTCTGTCTCAGTATGTCTCTCTATCTCTCACACACCCTCTCTCTATCTCTCTCTCTCTCTCCGTCTCTCTCTCTCTGATTAGTTTGACAATAATACACCTTTAAGCTGATTAAGCAAAAGCTCTTCTGTCTCAGTATGTCTCTCCATCTCTCACACACCCTCTCTCTCTATCTCTCTCTCTCTCTCTCTCTCTCTCTCTGATTAGTTTGACAGTAATACATCTCTAGACTAACTACACAAACGCTCTTTCTCTCACTCTCTATCTCTTTCTCTCTACCCTCTCTCTATCTCACCCTCTATCTCTTTCTCTCTACCCTCTCTCTATCTCTCTTTCTATCTATCTCTTTTCCTCTACCCTCTCTCTATTTCTCTTTCTCCATCGATCTCTATTTTTCTCTCATTAGTCTTACGTTGTAACATCTCTTCGCTAGCTACAGAAATAAAAACACCCCGACGTTCAGTTCCCTGAATCTGTCTATCTCTATATCTCTAGATTGATCAGAAGATCTCTAGGTTGACATTTTATGAACCTCTTAGCCGTCTAAAACATGTGGTTTTCTTGGCAGCTTTGCCAATCTCTCTCTCTCTCTGTCTCTCTCTCTCTGTCTCTCTCTCTCTCTCCCTGTCTCCCTCTCTATCTCTAGATTGATTAGAAGATCTCTAGGTTGACATTCTATAAACCTCTTAGCCGTCTAAAACATTTGGTTGTCTTGGCAGCTTTGCCAATCTCTCTGTCTCTCTGTCTCTCTCTGTCTCTCTCTCTCTAACTGTCTCTCTCTCTCTTTCTCTCTATCTCTCTTTCTCTCTCTCTATCTCTCTCTCTCTCTCTCATCTCTCTGCCTCTTTCAGTCCCTCTAGCTCAACTGAGAGAGAGAGGAGGAGATAGACAAAGCAATAGCGAAAAAGAGTAAGAGAGAGACGCTGACAGAAATAAATAGATATACAGATGATAAGTGAGAGAAAAAAAAAAACAGAATCAGAGATATTTAGTGAAAGTAGGAAAATAGATAAGCTTTTAGAGAAATAAAATGAATAATAATCCAAAAGATAAATGAAAATATTCATTGAAAAAAAACAACGACAACAATCCAATAAATGATGTTAACTAGACTTAGAAAAAGTCCAAAAAAATCCAAAATGAAAACAAAATTTAGAGAAACAAATAGACAAAAAGACAACACTAATACAGAACAAAAACAAAAATCAATCAATCAATCGCTGTGCCGTCCCGTCTCCGAGGTGGGCTGTCATTCGGCGCCATCTTTCACGGTCCAAGGCTGCTTCACAGGCTACACTCAGTCGTAACTGGGATTTCTCCTGTATGTTGGCAAGCCACGACTGCCTCTTCCTTCCTCTACCACGCTTCCCTTCAACCTTGCCTTCCACAACTCTTTTCTCGATGCTGCAGTGTCTTCTTATATGGCCATAGTATGCCAGTTTTCTTCTTTGGATTAATTGCAGCAGTAAAAAACACAAATAATGCACACAAAAAATATTCTCCGTTTGTTCCCAGCCTTGGCCTTAGTACACACGCCAACTGAAAATTTTCTTACCGTCATTATTTTCAATGAGGACTAAACGAGTGAGCGCCCATCACGCTAAAATCTCATATGAATAGCCCTGTGGTGCTTTTCTGTTTTGTTTTGGTTTGGTTTGGTTTTCTTTCATTGATCCATGTATAGCCCAGGAGCCGGGGAGTCAACATGCACAAATGCAAATAGACAGGAAACAAAGGTTTATAATGTGACAAGGTCTCACGTGATCTGGAGGCGCGGTAAACAAATGGTTTGCCTCTCTTTGCGTTAAAACCACTCAGGCTTGCAATGGTTAATAAGGCTTGTTTGTATGAGAAAAAAATCGGTAAACCCAAGTCCAAATATTGTTAAAACCCTAGCTGAGCTCAAGTTTACCACGCTTCCTCGTGTTGTCGTGGGAGAGGGGGGCGCGGTGGCACTGGGGTAGAACATCAGCTTCCGACGCAAAAAGTCCGTGGTTCAAACACGGGTGATTTCGCTCCCTACCAGTTGGGCCGGTGTCCGTTTAATGCTACTGGCTGAGACAGGAATCATGGTATTCCCGCCCTGTCTCATGTGTGGCAGCACATAAAATTGTCAGACGTCAGTCTTGGAGCTCGTCCACATTAAAGCTTATATAGTGCTTATGTTGAGCATTAAATCAACTAAACTACTACTCATCGTGTTATCACTAGCGCCCATGCTAAGTCTACAATATGAAGTTGCAGTTACTTGCATTGGGCAAATTGTAGAGCGCTGCAGCGCGTTGGTTACTCAGTCTGGATGTTTTCGGTTCAAAATCAGTGATGAGACAAAATATATTTATCCAATTTTTTCCCTACAATTTGAATTGATTTCATCAGATTGTTACCGACAGAGACATGATTCTTTTTATTCCCGCATAACAAATGAGTAGCAGCATGTAAAATTGTCAAAGATTATTTTTGGGACCCCTCCCTAATATAGCATATATAGTGCTAGCGATTTAAGCAAAAGAAAACACTCAAACTAAGAACAAATTCAAAATCCAAGCACCGTCTCTGTATAGCAGCACTTATAAATTGTCAGATGTTAGTTTGGGGACCCATCCATAATACAGCCTAGCTACTGAAGTGGGGTGAAAGATAAAGTGGTGGAACAACATGCATCAGATCTTGAATGATGAAGATAATAGGAGGAAAAAACAATACCAAAATAGATAACAACAACAATAAAGGACACCGAACTCAGTTCTAGATGTAGTTCAGTTGGTTTAATATCCAAAGTGCCCCAAGTCTTACGCCTCACAATTTTATGTGCTACCACACACAAGCGAGTCATACGATGCCATATGGTGTATATATAAAATATATAATCTTAATTGATTATTGACCTTATCATACTATGTATCTAAAAACTTTAAAACGTAAATGAGTGTAAGAAAAAAAAATAAGGATTATATTAATCTTGTAAAAAAATACAAACAGCAAATTTTTTTCTGAAAAATGTTACCGAGTCACGTTGTGGTAAAAATGATTGTGTAATTGTTTTATGTTCCAGTTCTAATTTTCCATTTCCATCTTCATAAGCAATTGCTTGTCTGTTTCATAAAAGTCTATCGCTAATCTTTACACACATTCACCTTTGGACGTGTTAAATTTACAGAAACTAAAATAATCAAAGCTTAATTAGGTTTGAATATCGATTTGGACTAAGACAAAAAAGAAAACGTGCCATGACTTTTCTTTGTTCGCACCATTAGTACATTGTTCATCAAAAAGGCTAAAAACAAAACATAATAAAAAAAATTGTACTCTCGAACCGAAACGGCGTACAAAAAAACCCCAACAACTCTGCACTAAGTCACGTGACAAGCTCGTGATCTGTCATTTCAACCAATGATACGTCTTGGCGCCGACCACTAACATCCGGGGACTCTCAGATTTCTCGTTATCGTGACCGAGATTGCGATTTATCGGAGAGTAACGTCGGTGAGGAATTCTCGAAGGATTTGAATTCTCTACTATTGTGAGTTCTATGCAGTATAACTTTCGTTATTGATCGAAGGGAGATCATGTGTTGGTGGGCTTTTAAAAGCTTCAATACAAAATATAATAATTATGTTCTTATATGTTGTAAAATCTTTAAAACAATTCAAAACAAAATATGAGAATTATGTTGTTATGTTCTTATATGTTGTAAAAACTTCAAAACAAAATATGATATGTTATGTTCTTATATGTTGTAAAAGCTTTAAAACAATTCAAAACAAAATAATGGTAATTATGTTGTTATGTTCTTATATGTTGTAAAAGCTTCAAAACAAAATATGATATGTTCTTATGTTCTTATGATATTTTGTAAAAGCTTCAAAACAAAATATGATATGTTGTTATGTTCTTATGATATGTTGTCAAAGCTTAAAAACAAAATATGATAGGTTGTTATGTTCTTTTATGTTGTCAAAGCTTCAAAAAATGATATGTTCTTATGTTCTTATGATATGTTGCAAAACCTTAAAAACAAAATAATTATGATATGTTCTTATGATAAAGTTATGTTCTATTATCATAGGTCTCAAGAAGTTTCTTGTTTCCAATGGTTTTTTTTTTACAACAACAACAACAACAACAGCATAGTCGGCACCATCAATAGCAACAACAGCAACGGCGATAACGACCAAATTAACACAAAAACAAACACAGCAATAGCATTATTCCACAACAAGATAACAAAAAAAAAAATGAAGGAGAAGAAGAAGAAAAAGAAGAAGAAGAAGAAGAAGAAGAAGAAGAAGAACAACAACAACAACAACAACAACAACAACAACAACAACAACAACAACAACAACAACAACAACAACAACATCAACGCAACCATTACCTGTAATAAGACCCCCCAGAAACCTCTTGAATAACAGGGACATCCTTGCATTAAAACCACTCACGCCGCCAAACAGAAACTAGAACCATTCCACTTCTCTAACCTTCATGCAGAAGAGCTCCAGTCTTTTCTTCCTCCAGGGACCATTGTGTTTTTTTAGACCCGTGCGCTTATCTTCGGGGTCAACGAACTTATTTCTTTATAGACCTAGATTTTGAAAAAAAAATCAAGATCTAGGGTACCAATTACAACGGTGGCGTAAGCTTGGTCTCCGAACTTAGAGTCGTAAGTACAACGTCGTGGTAGTTTGCGACCTATCGTAAGCCTTTTGTTCTTCCCCGGTTACTTAATGGCGAGTCATACGATGCCATACGGTGTATATATAAAATATATAATCTTAATTGATTATTGACCTTATCATACTATGTATCTAAAAACTTTAAAACGTAAATGAGTGTAAGAAAAAAAAAAGGATGATATTAATCTTGTAAAAAAAAATACAAACAGCAAATTTTTTTCTGAAAAATGTTAACGAGTCACGTTGTGGTAAACAAAAAGTGTGATTGTTTTATGTTCCAGTTCTAATTTTCCATTTCCATCTTCATAAGCAATTGCTTGTCTATTCGTAAAAGTCTATCGCTAATCTTTACACACATTCACCTTTGGGCGTGTTAAATTTACAGAAACTAAAATAATCAAAGCTTAATTAGGTTTGAATATCGATTTGGCTAAGACAAAAAAGGAAACGTGCCAACACATTTCTTTGTTCGCACCATTAGTACATTGTTCATCAAAAAGGCTATAAACAAAACATAATAAAAAAATTGTACTCTCGAACCGAAACGGCGTACAAAAAAAAACCCAACAACTCTGCACTAAGTCACGTGACAAGCTCGTGATCTGTCATTTCAACCAATGATACGTAGTAGTAGTAGTAGTAGTAGTAGTAGTAGTAGTAGTAGTAGTAGTAGTAGTAGTATAGTAGTATAGTAGTATAGTAGTAGTATGCGAGGCATAACAATTTTTAAAATAGGTATAGTGCAGCTCCAAGAATACAAAACGATATACTGACGTAAGCTTTCGACTTCTAAGTCTTCTTTAGACGGTTAAACGATGCATACCTTCACAATAAGACTCTCTAATAAATTTAGAACAGATAATTACTTTTAACATGCGATTGTTTAGCTAAAGGAACCTCCCCTCCCCCAGGCCTTTTCCGAAATAAGACAAACAAACAAACACACATAAATTGAAACATGCATAAGCATACAGGCATACTAAAAGTCACAAAAAACTAAAATTAAATTGTAAATATTGTATTCCATTGGTACAGCTTTAAAACCTTAAGGGGGTATATAATAGTCAAAGAAACAGATTATACTAATTTAGAGACAACTCGAAAATTCAATGTATTAAGCCCAAGTGTATAACCTTCGTTTAACGTCCAACATCAGCGCTATAATAATAGGCTATGTTGTGGACGGCCCCAAGACTAACGTCTGACAGTTTAAGTGCTGCCATACACGAGACAGGGCGGGGATGCCATGACTCCTGTCTCAGCTGGTCACATTATACTGACACCGACCTAACCAGTAGGGAGCGCAATCGCCAAGGCTCGAGCGCGGACTTTTAACGTCGGAAGCCGATGTTTTACCCCATGCCCCCCCTCCCCAAGTGTATAACACTTTCCAAGCAAAATAAAAAATAAATTTAGATACACAGGCATACTAATATACACACAACGAGGTAACTTAATGTACATGAATTATATCAGATGGAATATAGCTGCCCAGAATTTCTGGAGCACAGACTTTCTTTAAACATGCGATTATTGGCTAAAACAAGCCATCATTTGCAGAGAAAAATGGGGATTTAGGAAGATTGCGGATCGAAATACAACCTAATGCAACTCTTTAAACATATGATAGCTTCGTTTTACGAACGCCTATATATTATATAGTTGTTATAAATTACTTTCTCAAACGCAAAAGAGATCGACAAACTTGAGTGGTGTGGGTGTGTGTTGTGTTTGCGATCTTCAACAATGCAAGACAATGGAGGGGGGATATTGTGTATCTTTTCCTGGCAAGTAATTTGTGTAATTTGTGTATTCTTGTTTTCGTTCAATTTCGTAGATGGTTGCGGCGTAATTGATTAATTTATATGTAGATGAAGGGTTCTCGGGTCGGAGGGAGAGAGAGAGGGGGAGAGAGGGGGGAGAGACAGAGAGAGAGGGAGGGAAAGAGAGAGGGAGACAGAGAGAGAGAGAGAGAGTGAGAGAGAGAGAGAGAGGGAGGGAGAGAGAGAGAGGGAGAGAGAGAGAGAAAGAGAGAGAGGGAGAGAGAGACAGAGAAAGACAGAGAGGAGAGAAAGAGAAGAAGGATAGTAAAAAAAAATAAAAAGGGGAAGGAACCATGTAGAACTCATGATAAGAAATGTAAAAAAAAATCAGAAGTAGGCGCCAGCAACAAATCTTTGTAAACAGATTGTAAAGAAAATAAAAGATATCAAACAGAAAGATTGAAAACGATAAATACTAATGGAAGATGTATAACAAAGAGAGGGAGAGAGAGAGATAGAGATAGTTGAGAGAGACACACAGATAGAGAAAGAAAAAACAGGAAGAGATAGAAAGAGAGAGAGAGCGAGAGAGAGCGAGGGAGAGAGAGAGAGAGATAAAGAGAGGGAGAGAGATATGGCTAGAGATTCAGAAAAAGAGGCATTTATTTAGAAAATACTCAACAGGTTATTGTGACGAGAGTTTTTTTTTTCTGGAACAGAAATAGTTCAGTTGTTACAGCAAAGGAATAAGAAATAAAATAAAATGCAAATTGATATAATGAAGTTGTTTATTATTATACACATTCAGCAAATGGCATACAGGAAATTGATTATCGTGATTTAAAAGAGAGCAGGAAAAAGAAGAAGGCTGGACCATTGATTAAAAAAGGAAAAATGTAAAAAGGGGAGCAAGCTAAAAAGCTACAAAGCTTGAGAGAGAACGAGGGAGAAAGAAAAAGAAAGAGAGAGAGAGAGAGAGAGAGAGAGAGAGAGAGAGAGAGAGAGAGAGAAAGGAAGAGAGAGAGGGAGAGAGAAAGAGAAAAAAAAGAAAGAAAAAGAAAGAGAATGAAATAAAAAAAAAATCGAGGTAGAGTAAGGGCGAGGGGAGGGAAAGAGTGAGAGAGAGAAAGAGGGGCTTCATTTCAAATTCATATCATGTAGTATAGAATATATTATACTGTATAGAAAAACAAATCCAGTTACCCCCAGTCGGGGTTTCGGATCCCTCTAGGGGGGGGGGTGTACTCTAGAGACGTTAAGCCTCAAAAGAAAATACAAATCCGTTTATCAGTTGATAAGAGAGTAAACATTGTGGTTAAGGCGATAGACTAGAAATCCATTTGGATGTTTTCGCACGGGTTCAAATCCTACTGACGATGTTTTTTGTTTTTGTTTTAACTCATTTTTTTACAGAAATAGCAAAAACCTAAACGTTGCATGATAGATAAAATGATGTCTCCAATCCAAAAATCGCTTTTTGCGTATACAGCAGAATGCAATGATATCTCTTTAAAATGGGAACTATTCTAAGCCATTATATAGAATGGCGCAGAAAAACTGACACCCTGTCTTTTGTGATGCTTAGAGTTAGACAATTCAGTTGTTCTAAGTGATAATATGTCCAATGGATTCAGGAATTTTTTTGGCAACGACTTTTTATGTTCTTCTCTGTCTATAATGGTGTTACAACGCTAATAAAAATCACCACTACTGCTGTCATCAACTATCGTCTCCACTAAATAATAATAATAACAACAACAACAACAACAACAACACCAACAACATCATCAACAACTATAATAACAACAACAACAACAAAAACAACAATAACAATTCCACCACCACCGCCACCACCACCACCACCACCACCACCACTATCACCACCACCAGTATCTATGATAACAAAAAAAAAACACCACCATCACTACCACCACCACCAACATTAGCAACAACAACAACCGACTACTCACCTAGCTCCTTCATCGGCGCCGCCCACACGGAGACGAAAATCAAGAGGAGACCACTCAATACCAGAACTTGTCGTTTCGACATTTTTTTCCACAGATTTGGTATATGAATTATCGTTCTTGGGTGATATAAAAATTGATACTTTGTAACACAGCACAGTACTTCATAAATAAATGAACGTGAAAAAAATAGGATTCACTTGAACACGAATTGGAACGAAACAAAATAATACAGAAAATTGTTCCACAGTGGGTTTACTGGTCGACTACGTTGGGGAATTATAAAATTATGTCCCTTAGATCCCGAGGTTTGTGGGGAAATCTTTCTTTTGGCTTGTGAGACTTGGTTGTGTAAGGAAGTATTCGTGTAGGACAGATGGGAGTTATCTTTGCTTGTGTCTCCTTGTTAGTTTTTATTGTGAAAATTCGGTGGTTGGATCTGAAATAAGAGAAAGAAAAAAACATTTTCAATAGTATGACAAGATAAAGACTTAAATCCTACAGGTATTATTTCTTAAGCAATGCTCGGGTTAAAACACAAGTGCAAATATTTTTTTGTTAGAATTGTTGAAAAGAAACCGGCCGGGGGGGGGGGTAGCATTGGGGTAGAACATCGGCTTCCGACGCAGGAGGTTCAATGTTCAAGCCCTGACGATTTCGTCCCCTACATGTTGCGTCGGTGTCAGTCTAATGTTACCGGCGGAAAAAGGTGTCATAGTATCCCCGCCTTGTCTCGTGAGTGGCAGCACATAAACATTGTCAGACGTCAGTCTTGGGTCACTCTACAATATAGCTTATATAGTGATGAAGAATGGACTTTAAAACGAGCTCAACTTAACCGTGGAAAATGTTTGTAAAATGCCCAAAAATATGGAGAGACACACATGCACGATGCAGTTATAGCACACATGGCGAGTAAGTGAGTGGGTTGGATTCTTAAAATCCAACGTCATCATCTGGGGTAAATTGTGAACCGTTACAGAGACAATAGTATTCTGCCACATAGAGACGTCACGGGAAGATCTGAACTCGTGTCATTGTTGGTCACATTATAATGACCATAATCTAACAAATAGAAGAAGAAACCGGACATATAACAACTGTTTGTGTACATCTGGATTTCGAACAGAGGACCTCCCGGTTTGGCAACCAACGCTCTACCACTTGGATCACCCCACCCCCTTTTTTTTCCTCTGTCCTCTGAGTCAATCCGACCAAAAAGGCATTAATGTCGAAGTTTTGACTTTTAAACGGATTTACATTGTGTTAGCAGGAAAATTGCATTGTAAAATGTTAAAATCATAAATGTGTTATATATAACTTTATAGAATCTTAGATAATCGATTTTTTAAGAAAATAAAAAAAGAGAAGTTTGTCCACATTAATAATATGCGTCTAGACCTAGCCCAACATTGATGTTAAAAAACTGGCTGAGAAAGGAGTTCAGGTCTCCCCGCCCTATGTCGTTTTTGGCACGACATGCATTTGTCAGACGTCACTCTTGGAGTCTGTCCACAATATAGCCCACATGGTGCTGAAGTTGGATTTTAACATACCAACTTAACTATCTAACTAGAGTTTTCTCAGTGGATCTTTATTTCCCAAGGCGACCACTTTTGCTTATGAATGTCCGTGGTCTCTGTAAATTCGGCAGATTCGACTGTACATGTTAAAGACGTGAGTCTGATTGGACCCGCTTACATCGTAGTTGTTTTACAGTTCAATCTGGATCTGAAAGTCTGTCTTTTTAAAGTAACGAGCAATACAGAATATTGAATCCTCTCAAAAATGTATTTCTTCAACATAATCGTGCCAATCCAATAGCGCTCCTCTAAATATAACGAAAATCCACAATTTTAAACATACGAGTATAGCAGAAATCGTAGCAGCAGGCTTCAATTCACCGAAACAAAAACTTTTTTTTCCTTAGAAAGACACAACTAGCACAAATTTAGACTACCCTTGCAGGATTTGAGAAGATCGGTAATAGTAAAAATGTTAATTGCTCTCAAATTATAAAAAAATGAAACACTTTACTAGCTCAACGTGTCAAATATCACGTGAAAGGTCTCAAACTTATACGCCAGCGATTTCTATTAGTAGAATATAGAAGACATAGCTCTCATCTTTGAAAATGACACTATTTTGTCAATGCCATTATTTACTTATTACCTATGAGCAATGTAGTAGGAACAAAAGACAAAACTAACCTTACCTTTGTTCATAATATCACTATACGCCAATATGAGTTCTTTATGTCTCCCTTGGCTACAAGTCCATTGTTCTAGTTTTCTAGTTGGTTATTAATTGAACTAAAGGCCCTGGACCAATTTGCGATATTCACCTACAACCAAGAAACCTAAGACTTGTTTCTTATCTTTGATAATACCAATATTTGGCAGTGTAAAGTCCTTATATAGACACATAGAAAAAAGAAGAACTTTAGGAGTAGAAAAAAATCATAGCCTTACCTTTGTTAATAATATTACTATTCGCTAATGTGAGTTCGTTAGGTGTCCTTTGGCTGTAGGGACAGAAAACAAAAACCCATAGCCCTTACCTTTGTTAATAATATCACTATTCGCCAATGTGAGTTCTTTAGGTATTATTTGACTCCAGGAGAAGAAAAAAAGTCATAGCCCTTACCTTTGTTAATAATATTGCTTTTCGTCAAATTACCGTTGCTAATAATATCACTATTCGCCAAATTACCGTTATTAATAATCTCACTATTCGCCAAATTACCGTTATTAATAATCTCACTATTCGCCAAATTACCGTTGTTAATTATATCACTATTCACCAAATGATCGTTGTTAATAATATCACTATTCGTCAAATTACCATTATTAATAATCTCACTATTCGTCAATGTGAGTACTGTTCTTTAGCTGTTCTTTGGCTCCGCACGAGCAGAAAAAAAATAGAACAAAACAACAAGAATCATAGCCCTTACCTTTATTAATAATATCACTATTCGCCAATGTGAGTTCTTTGTTTCCATATGGGGGTAAAAACAGCCACAGTCCTTATCTTTGTTAATAATATCACTATTCTTCAATGCGAGTTCTTTAGGCGTTTTTTTACGACAGGAGCCGAAAATAAAATAAAAACAAAACAAAAAGAATCATAGCCCTTACCTTTATTAGTAATATCACTATTCGCCAATGTGAGCTCTTTAGGTGTCCTTTCGCTCCAAGTCCAGCTCTGCTGTAGTCCAGTAGTTGAATGGTTCCAGCCAGGCAGGGTTGATGGAGAGAGGTCTTCTGGGTTGGAGAGGTGTCTGGATCTGGAACTTGGTGACAGTGGGCAGGCGTGGAGAGAGGCGAGAGAGAGAGAGAGAGAGAGAGAGAGAGAGAGAGAGAGAGAGGGAGAGATAGAGAAATGGGGAAAGATAGAGAGAGAGAGAAAAAGAGAGACAGATAGAGGGAGGGAGAGAGAGAGGGGGAGAGAGAGAGACAGAGAGACAGAGAGAGTAAGCCAAAGAAAGATAGAGGAGAGGAAGAGAGAGA
>RQTK01001183.1:19401-30283 GCA_003991915.1 Elysia chlorotica | reverse complement strand
TCTCTCTCTCTCTTTCTCTCTCTCTCTCTCTCTCTCTCTCTCTCGCTCTCTCTATTTCTCTCACTCTCATTTCATTGCTCTTCCCTAACTCACCCTCTCCGTTGCTTTCTCTCTCTCTTCCTGTAATAATTATTCTTTTCTTTCAATCTCTCTTCAACCCTTTTTTGAGCGCTTCCCCAATTCGTATGTTTATCTCTTTGTCATTCCTTTCTCTCTCTTTTTCTCTCTCTCTCTCTCAATCTCTCTATCTCTCTCTATCTTTCTTAATCATCTTCTCTTTCTCTATCTGCCTATTTCTCTATGTTCCTCTTTCGCTTTTTGTATAAAAACTATTTATATAGTTTATCTCGCGTTTATCCCTCTCTCTCTCTTTCTCTATCGCCCATTATTCTTCACAACATATTTAACCTTTTTACTAACCCACCAATAAACATCTTACTCTTTTATTTTTTCATTCTGAGACCTGTCTCTAAAACAGTTACCCTCATGTTAAGGAAGAAAACATTTTTTCACAACAATGATCTGTTTCATAACAAAAGATAATAGTCTGTTCCACAACAATAGATAATAGTCTGTTCCACAACAATAGATAATAGTTCGTTCCACAACAATAGATAATAGTCTGTTCCACAACAATATATAATAGTCTGTTCCACAACAATAGATAATGGTCTGTTCCACAACAATAGATAATAGTCTGTTCCACAATAATAGATAATATTCTGTTCCACAGCAATAGATAACATACCGTTCTACAACAATGGACAATATTCCGTTCCACAACAATAAACATTATTCTGTTCCACAACAATTTTTCGTTCCACAACAATATTCCGTTCAACAACAATATTCCGTTCCACAACAATATTCTATCCACAACAATAGATAATATTGCGTTCTACAACAATAGACTGTTCCGCAACAATAGATAGTAGTCTGTTCCACAAAAATGGATAATAGTCTGTTCCACAACAATAGATAATAGTCTGTTCCACAACAATAGACAATAGTCCGTTCCACAACAATAGACAATAGTCCGTTTCACAACAATAGACAATATTCCGTTCTACAACAATAGACATTATTTCGTTCCACAACAATAGACAATATTCCGTTCTACAACAATAGATAACATTCCGTTCCACAACAATAGACAAAATTCCGTTCTACAACTAGAGATAACATTTCTTCTACAACAATAGACAATATTCCGTTCTACAACAATAGACAAAATTCCGTTCCACGACAATAGACAAAATTCCGTTCCACAACAATAGACAAAATTCCGTTCTACAACAATAGACAAAATTCCGTTCTACAACAATAGACAAAATTCCGTTCTACAACAATAGACCATTATTCTGTTCTACAACAATAGACAAAATTCCGTTCTACAACAATGTTCCATTTGACAACAATAGACAAAATTCCGTTCTACAACAATAGGCAATATTTCGTTCCACAACAATAGACACAATTCCGTTCCACAACAATAGACAAAATTCCGTTCCACAACAATAGACAAAATTCCGTTCCACAACAATAGACAATAGTCCGTTCCACCCCAATAAACAATATGCCATATAACAACAATATTGTTGACACATACAAATATCTTAGCCTCTCCTTTGATTGTAAACTTTGCTTTTACGCACATATTGAAATACTGATTAAGAAAGCCAATGAACGACTATATTTCTAAGGAAATTAAAGTTTTTCGATGTCGACTACAATATTATGAAAATCTTTTATGTCTCCTGTATCCAAAGTTTAATATGTTTTGGAATTACATGTTTTGGAGGAAACCTATCAAAAGTCCACTCGCAAAGAGTAGAAAAAATAATAAAGAAAGCTTCCCGAATTATTGGCTGTGAACTGACGTCTTTCAAAGACATGTATTTTTTACAAGTAATTAAAAAAGCTAAATGTGTTACATCAGACACAAACCATCCTCTACATAGTGAATACGAAACGTCAAAAAGAAGCAACAGGCTAATATAAAAAAGAGAAATAACAGATAGATATAAAAACTCATTTGTATCAGCATCCATTAGATTGCTGCAAAATAGCTTTACCTAGAGCGGGGCGAACGTTGGTCTCCGGGTCGGAAACTTTGTGTTTGTATGCAGTTTATGTATGCAGTGTTATGTGTATTCTTAAATATACGTGAAGAGTTGTGTGTTTCAAATCGCTCATTATATTTATTATCATTATTGTCAATATTATCATCACTATTTTTTATGCCACACAAGTACAACTGATGTATTTATGTACGCATGACCAAGAAAAAATCTCCCTATGGGATAATAAAGGAGTATCTTATCTTATCTTATGCCATTCCACAACAATATGCCATTCCACAACAATATGCCATTTCACAACAATATGTCATTCCACAACAATATGCCATTCCATAACAATATGCCATTCCACAACAATATGCCATTCCACAACAATATGCCATTCCACAACAATATGCCATTCCACAACAATATGCCATTCCACAACAATATGCCATTCCACAACAATATGCCATTCCACAACAGTATGCCATTCCACAAGATCTTCAGAATTAGTGTCTCAATGAATGAAATGCTTTTTTGATTACCTTGTATTCCAGATACACTTTTTGTTTCTTCTTTGGCTCAGGGTTTTTTTTTTCAAGAATAGGTGCTATGCAAATATAGGCCATATTGCAATGACACATTAGATGTAAAAAAATACTATAGTTCTTTAAAACCTTTTATTCAGTATAATTATATAGACAGTAGTTAGTCCTTCCGGGTAACTGATATTCATTTTTGTGATAAACATGTACCGTAGCTTATTGGAAATCACAGCAGTACAAGCTGAACACAAAATTAAAATTATATAGAAGCTGTTGTCTTTCCACCTTGCTCTATGGATCAGAATGCTGGCGCATGATAGGAAGCGACCTTTGCAAGTTATCTTCCTTCCACACCAAAAGTCTCAGAAAAATTGCCCGGATCTTCTGGCCTAAATACATATCAAATGAAGACCTACTAGAACAGTGCCAACAAGAGACAATGGAGACAATCATTATCCGGAGGAGGTGGAGGTGGATAGGTCACGTACTCCGCAAGGAACAAGATGCCATCCCTCGAGTAGGCGTTCAATGGAGGCCAGAGGGACACAGGAAACGCGGGCGACCGAAAACCACCTGGAGAAGGACAGTGGAGGCAGAGGCAGCAGCCATGGGACAGTCATGGGGCACCTTGAGGATGCTGGCTCAAGACCGTGAGCGATGGAAGAAGTTTGTTGCTGCCCTAATTGCCAACGGCAAAAAGGGCAGTAAGTAAAGTAAGTAAGTTAGTTTATTGCATTTTGAAATTAAATAAACAAACAAGTATAAATATATAACGATTTCTGTCTGAATGTATTCTCTTTTATCAGTGTTATTTCAAACGTAGATCTGGATCAGATTTTTTTACACAGATTATAGATTCAGTGTGGTAAATGATTCAACCACCATCCTAAGCTCATCCCTCTCTTTTCGATTCTTCTTCCCCGCTTTTTTTTCCTATTACATGAGAAAAAAAATAAAAGAAGCTCTTTAGGGATATCATGTAAGTGGACTCTAGATGTTTTAACTCTATGAGATAATTAAACATTGTAATAAATTATTATTTAGTAATGTAATGTATTATTTAAATAAAAAAAACGCCTAGGGTGTATCAAAAGTGTAAATATAAAAAAAATCTTGAAAAAAATGAACAACTTCCTCTCTTTGTGGACGGGCCTCAAGATTGACGTCTGGCAATTTTATGTGTTGCCATACACGACACAGGGCGGAGATACCATGACTCCTATCTCAGAAGGTCATATTATTGTACTGAGACAGGAGTCATAGTATCCCCGTTGTATGTTCTCGTCAAAACAGTATAAGAAGAAGAACGTTTACGATTTGCCAACATAGAGTTTATAACAACATCGCCTTCCAGTTTCCATCCTGTAGTGTTGACGTTTAACTCGGAATATTTTAAATAATATAAATGACATTCTATGTGGATAAGTAAAAAAAAACTAACCCAAAGGGTTAAACTACTTCTTTGCGTAACTAGCATGAAGCTTAGCTAGTTCATGTCTTATGGGGCACCTTGAGGATGTTGGCTCAAGACCGTGAGCGATGGAAGAAGTTTGTTGCTGCCCTAATTGCCAACGGCAAAAAGGGCAGTAAGTAAAGTAAGTAAGTTAGTTTATTGCATTTTGAAATTAAATAAACAAACAAGTATAAATATATAACGATTTCTGTCTGAATGTATTCTCTTTTATCAGTGTTATTTCAAACGTAGATCTGGATCAGATTTTTTTACACAGATTATAGATTCAGTGTGGTAAATGATTCAACCACCATCCTAAGCTCATCCCTCTCTTTTCGATTCTTCGTCCCCGCTTTTTTTTCCTATTACATGAGAAAAAAAATAAAAGAAGCTCTTTAGGGATATCATGTAAGTGGACTCTAGATGTTTTAACTCTATGAGATAATTAAACATTGTAATAAATTATTATTTAGTAATGTAATGTATTATTTAAATAAAAAAAACGCCTAGGGTGTATCAAAAGTGTAAATATAAAAAAAAACTTGAAAAAAATGAACAACTTCCTCTCTTTAGCGGTTTTTAGTTTTGTTTGGCCTTTGCAACGGCAACGGCTTTATTGTGCCCATGGTGTTTTAAGACCGTTAATTATACTATGTAGTTGCAGTGGTGATTCCTTTATCTCTCTTTGTTGGAACAGAATAACAATAATTATTGTGCATAAAAAGATTCGTTACAAATAAAGGGTATATACATTAGTTTAGAACATTCATGTGTATGATCACATGTCTCACAGTTATATTTTATTATACACACCAATGTTCTTCAGATACCCTACTAGACGCTGAGGACTAACATAAGTACATTTTGCTTTCTAATGGTTTGGAAGGAAGATACAGATTTCTTTCCCGAATAAAATACATACAGTCAACCAAACTGTGACAATGGATAATTACCACATGCAGGTTTGACACTGTGGAGGCTCTTCACCTCTCAGAAGAGCAAACTAGATCTACTACAACCATGATGACACTTTGCAGTTTCTATTTCTTGAACTTCTGTCTCCTTCCGAGAAAAGGTGAATTTTTTTTTTTTTAGAGAAATCTTATTCACTTTTACGTCGTATGTAGATCTAAAACGGGATGTAAATACCACGTAGTGGTATATTGCGACTGGTCATAAGTTTATTTGAGTTTATTCAGCACTATTTCGCCTCCATTGTGGACGGGCCTCAAGATTGACGTCTGGCAGTTTTATGTGCTGCCATACACGACACAGGGCGAGGATACCATGACTCCTGTCTCAGAGGGTCATATTATTGTACTGAGACAGGAATCATAGTATCCCCGTTGTATGATCTCGTCAAAACAGTATAAGAAGAAGAATGTTTACGATTTGCCAACATAGAGTTTATAACAACATCGCCTTCCAGTTTCCATCCTGACGTGTTTACGTTTAACTAGGAATATTTTAAATACTATAAATGACGTTCTCTGTGGATAAGTAAAAAAAAAAAACGAATCCAAAGCGTTAAACTACTTCTTTGCGTAACTAGTATGAAGCTTAGCTAGTTCATGTCTAAACTAGTCTGCAACTCAATGGGTCTATGAAACAACTAGTTCATTTTCAAAGAGGATATGATATAATGTAACTATTCCACGGTTAAACTAGTCCATGGCTTATCGAGTCTGGCTCTTAGAGCACTAAGGATGAAAGCATACGTTAGAATCAATCGATGTTTCAGTGCATGGACCGAATACGGGTTTCATGATTGTACACGGTACCGGTTCGGTTCCGGTGGCTACAAGACCATGTGTTACATAGTTTACGTTGGTCTCCAGTTCGGGAGATTCGCGGTTCAAATCTTACTATTGGTACACAATGTATTATTGTCCGATTTCATTCCCTACTTCTTGGGCCGGTGTCAGAATAATGTGAATGTCTGAGAGAGCGGTAAGTTCTCCCCGCCGTTCTCTTGTGTAGAAGCACTTAGCATTATTAGTCGACAGTGTTGAAGCCCGTCCGTGATATTGCCTATATAATACTGACCTTCGATATTATATAAAACAAAGATATAAAAGTTTACACATGTGTCTTTCATGTTCCTAATTTCAGAAAAGGAAATTAAAAACAAAACAAAACTAAACAAAACAAAATGAAAATACAAAAGCAGTGACGTGGATTGCTCATAATAAACGGAACACGTAACAAGTTCAATATACAGACTGGTCTTGGTAAAGCTGACCACAGAACAAGGTGCAGGTTCAATCCATTGGCCAACATGCAGTAGTAACAGGAGGAGCTACAGGATTAGAAACAGTAGCAGCTACATAAAAAGTTCCAGTGACAAAAACAGCTACAGCTAAAAAAAAGACTTACAATTACAGGAAAAGTTACATTTATACCTGATCAGTAAGAGTTACATGAACAATAACAAATACATGAATATATACAGTTACCGCAGCAGTTACAGTTACAGAAACAGTTACTTTTACAAGGACAGTTAGAGACATAGAAACAGTTACAGATACATATCGGAACAGTTGCAGTTACATGAACTGTAACAGACACATAACCAGTTGCAGATACATAATGGTTGCATTAATGGAACAGTTACAGTTACAGTTACATACAAAGTTACAGTTACAGTTACATGAACAGTAACAGTTCAGGAACAGTTACAATAACCAAAATAGTTGCATATACCAAAACAGTTACGGTTACATTAACAGTTACAGTAACATGAACATGACTGTGCAGAAACAGTCACAGTTACATAAATGGTTACAGTTGCAGATTTAGTCACAGCTACAGGAGCAATAACAAATATCGGAACAAGGAACAGAAACTCATCCAGGACCAGTCTTTCTACCGTGGGTACCTGTTCCGCTACACGTAAGTATTGAATGGATCGGTTCTCGATTACCAATTTCAGCTCATCACTTAAGCCTGGATGGTTCCGAGCGCTAGCGTGGGTGGTAAGTACAGGCTTGTGTTATTCCTGGTCACAGCAATCCTATTATCCCCCATTATGTCTCTAGGCATGAATGGACGTGGAAGGGGAATTATTCGCTAAAAGCTATTCAAGGCTGTTGGTGTTCCTTTTATTACACGCTTTGTGATGTGCTAGAGTCAAACTGATGACTTAATGGTGTCACTTAGGTAAACGGATATATGGTCGTTCATTCTGTTGAGTTAGTTGCTTGACGTCCAACGTTGGCAGAATGTAGATCATATTGTGGAGGGTCTCAAAACTAAAATATGATAATCTTACGTGCTGATACACGGAGACAGTGCGGGGGTTACCATGAATCCTGTCTCGGTTGACCACATAACAGATTATGCTGACACCGACTCCAGTAGTATGCGAAAAAAAACAACTGTCGTTTGTGGGTTTTGAACCGCAAACTTCCCAATTGGGTGACCAACGCTCTATCGCCTGCGCTAGTTCGCTCCAATGATTTGATCCGTAAATCTAGAATAGAGCTATGCGTATACGCTAATTCGAGTTCTCCTGTCTACCGTCTTCAAGTTAACAAAGCACCTTGTCACCGCAAGGCTTGTGTTTGTTATAGTTGACAGATACATAGAGAGAGAGAGAATGAGAGAGAGATAGATAGAGAGAGAGAGTGAGATAGAGAAAGAGGAGAGAAAATAGAGAGAAGAGAGAGAGAGAGGAAAGAGAGAGAGAGAGAGAGAGAGAGAGAGAGAGAGAGAGAGAGAGAGAGAGAGAGAGAGAGAGAGAGAGAGAGAGAGAAAGAGAGCGAGACAGACAGACAAACTGACTGAGACAAAGACAGAGGGACATCCAAATATATACAGAGCGACAGAGACAGAACCAGATTAAGACACAGACACAGAAGTAGTGATGAGGATTAAATTAGCCAGTCCCCCAAATTAATAACACCTTAACTCATTAACCCACACACGTACAGACTCGATCACTGTCTGACTAATACCCCCAGAGTAATTTCCCTTGGACTATGACGTCACACTCAATTTTGGAAACCCCAGAAATGGACACCGCAAAAGTCATTGGGTGCATGTTGTTGTTGTTGTTGATGTTGTTGAGTTGGTTTAATGTCCAACATCAGCAGTATATGGTCTATATTGTAGACGGGTCCCAAGACTGACGTCTTACAATTGTATGTGCTCTCACACTAGAAAGGACAGCCGGGGATACCATGACTTCTGTCTCCGACGGTCACATTATACTAACATCGACCCAACCAGTAAAGAGTGCAATCACCAGGGCTGGAATCACGAACCTTTAGCGTCGTCATTTGGTGCAGAATCAGACGGTGTTACCAGAGAGTGTGAGCAAGTCTGAGGTTTAAAGCGAAGTGTTTAGAAGTAACTTGGTCGGATTGACTTAGGCGATAGTTTTTTTTTTCTTTTATCTTTAGAAAAACGATGTTTGATGATTGCTCAACCGTCTAAATATTAATAAATAATTAGAGTAATAAGCGCATGAAATTTGCTTTTTGTATCAATAGCATTGTGAGCTTTTTTGCGAAGCATTTCACTAAATATATGATAACCACAGTTCCAAATAGAGACTACAAAAATATGTGTAAATGAAGCTCTAAGGGTACAAAACACGGTAGACCAAAACTAGAAAAAAACATCTCTTAAAGGCGTTCTCTATAAGGTTTAACGTCTCCTAGGTTCATTTAGGGAGTCCTATACGGCGATGGGTCCTAAAATTTACGTCTGCCAATTTTATGTGCTGCCACACACGAGACAGGGCGGGGATACACTCACTCCTATCTCAGACGGTCGCATCAAAACTGACACCTAGCCAACCAGTTAATATTTCTGAAAGGCTTGATAAGAACACCTTTTGTAGCCAATCTGAAAGTAGTAAAAACTTTGCTATTGCTGGGCCTATTAATATAATGAAGACGATAAAGAAACCTTCACGCCGAGCCAAGGCTGCCAAAAATAGAAGGGGGAGGCGGTGGCCCTGGGGTAGAACATCGGCTTCCGACGCAAAAAGTATGAGTTCGAGACCTGCTGATTTTGCTCCCTACTGGTTGGGTCGGTGTCAGTTTAATGTGATCGGCTGAGACAGGAGTCATGGTATAGCCGCCCTGTCTCAGGTTTGGCAGCACATAAAATTGTCAGAGGTCATTCTTGGGGCCCGTCTACATTACAGCCTATAATATGCTGATGTTTGAGGTTAAATTTAACTTAACAACATCAGCGACAACTCAAAGTTGAAGGCCTGGTCACCGATTTAAAACTAAAGGTCAAAGTGAAGGTCAGCTAGTGCTCATAAATTTATTATTAGTGAAGTATTTTAGCAACGAGATGCGCACCAACTACCCCGAAACAAAAAAAAATAGACATTTTTCTATCTTTAATAAGTTAAAACATAGCACAAAACAATGCCTATACAGATTTAACAACAAGATATAATTATTAATGTCTGAAGAAGCACAAACAGCCCCTAGAAGTTTGCAAAGAGCGTCCATTTGCATTTCCAAAAGTGTTCAGAAGTTGCGCAATATGGCGACGAGTTACTGGAAACGTAAGATTTGGTATTTTATGGAATAGGAATAGGGTAGATATTTTTCTAACACGCGTTGATCCTTTAATATTGATTGGGGAAAATATCAATAATTTGTGAACGCGTTTTAAGCTTGTTGTCATGGAAAGGGAGCGATTGAATTTCTAGAACTTCGTTGGTGGCCTTAAACGAGCTATTACATCACGTTTTTTTAAATATTGTTATGTGAACGTCATCATTTTTTTTTAAATTTTTTTTAGAACTAATATGAAATTATTATAGTTACATCGTTGTTTATATGTAGAGCGTTACAGTCAAAAGACAACAGTGTCTGGGGCTTAGCAACACTCCTATTTTTTGTTACGAATTAAATCAATTCCTTTTAATTGCTTAATCAAGAGATAAACATTTTATTCAGATAACACAATAAACCAATGTAAAGATCGATGTTGCGTCACAAGCCTTCTTATTCTCATATAGTTACTATGCCGGGGACACGGCGTTGCTGAGTTCGGGCAAGTCCGGAGTGTGGCCGGGCCCGGCGGCGGCGAACTGGCGCTCCTTCTTGCCGTCTTTGGTCTCGTAGAAGACTTCACAGAAGTAGAAGCTTGCCTTGCAGTTGACGGAGCCTATCAGATCCAGGACAACGTCGGCCTCGTTGGTGGAGAGTGTCCCTTTCCCGCGGATGTCCATTTCGGAGATGTTGATGTTCGCTTTAGCTTTGCTAAGCACTATCAGGTCTCTCTGTACCCCCGCAGAGTTGATGAGCGAGACTTTGACACTCTGTAGCAACATTTGGTTGTCTTTGACGCGACAGCTGACAGTGATGCAAGAACTGGGCGGGCCCCTAAAATGACGATCCAGAGAAATTTGGATATCTGTGGATAAAACGCAAAGACCACAAGTGGAGCAGATTAAAAGAAACACGATATGAGAGTAAAATACAAATTTTAGAGAAAACTATTGCTTGTTTCCCACGATGATCCAGAGAAATTTCTATATCTGTGGATAAAACGTTAAGACCACAAATGGAGCAGATTTAAAAAACATTACGGTATAAAAGTAAAACAAAAGCTTGAGACAAAGCAATTTTTTTCCACAACAACAATCCAATTAATCGACGATCCAGAGAAATTTCTTTATCTCTGGATAAAATGTAGATACCACAGATAACAAAATTTATGAGCAGAAAAAATGCGATATAAAAGTAAAATACAATTGCTTCTTTTCCATGACAAGAAGTTTAAAACGTGATCACGATTGATATTTTACCCAGTTCTCCTTAAAATGTTCGACGCGCCTGAAAAAAAAA
>RQTK01001183.1:0-18091 GCA_003991915.1 Elysia chlorotica | reverse complement strand
GCCTCTGTCGCGCCAACAAAATAATGCTAGGCGTGATATATATATATATATATATATATATATATATATATATATATATATATATGAAGTCTCTTTCTCTATCCTGAACAATATTTGAGGAAAATCAGTGTAAGTCAGGCAGACGTCGAAGATATAAGTTTTGAACTAGGAAAGCCCTCTAATTTAAAATTAATACTCCATATTGAGCATGTTGGTTTCTAAATAATAAGGATTATCTTTGTTTCTAGAAATGTGAGAGTGATATTTATTTTAACCTCTTAAACTATATGCATATGATACTTTTTTAAACGCTCTAAATACCCCCCCCCCAAAAAAAAAAAAAAAAACAAAAGCCCCCCCCCAAAAAAAAAAAAAAATATTATAAGCCCCAAAAGTTATTCTCTATCAAAGGAGTGGGAGGTTTTTTCTCCTCTCTTCGGGTTTAACTTCTCCTAATTTCCCCTGGGGGATCCTATACTTTCAGATTTGTGTTTTTTCCAGCCTGGTTGTCACACATAATACGCGAGACAACCAGACGGACTAAGAATCACGTACCTCCGTCTCTACCTTCTATTTTTGACTATCTAATGTTTCATCGTTTTAAGTATACAAACGTTTTTTACCGGTGCAAGATTTTATTTTCGATAAAATATAACGAACTTGTCTGATACCGCAGATATTTTAATATGTACTCATGTATGTATATAACTTTTTGGCGCTGGTCCTGCGGCGCCTTGGTTGTGTTTTTTGTTGTTGTTTTTTTGTAGAAAGGAATTTTGTACGACCAAGAAAAATTTCCCTATTTGATAAAAAGACGTATCTTATCTAACTCATATTATTGAAATATCTTTGCTTTCGCCTGTTTCACTGTCTACAATTTATCTTCCGAATGTTCCTATTAAAGTTCTTTGATGAAGCTTGTGATCTCAGAACTTATAAAATTTAATGATATGGCATCTTAAAACAATATCTAATTCACAAAGATAAAACATACCTTTCTTCTGGCTGTTCACTTTGTATGATTTTTTTTATAGAAATGTATCGGAAGAAAAAATCCAGACAGAATGAGATATAACAATCTGTTAAATGTTTATGTGGCTTACTCTTGTTGAGGTATTTGGGAACACTAGGTGTTCTGTTGTTTCTGTGAACGTTTTTTCTTGTTGTTTACGGTTGGTTTTATTTTAAATTGAATGTTTGTTTTTGTTTGTTTATGGTTTTGTTTTGTTGTTGTTGTTGTTGTTGTTTAATGTGGAGAGTGCTGACCATATTGTTTGAGGTAGTCCATCATCAAAAGATGCAAAGAGACAGAGAGACAGATTTAGTGAGTGTGAGAGAGAGTGAGAGAAGTGCATACAAATAGAAAGGGAGAGACAGACATATTGTGTGAGAGAGAATGAGAGAGTGAAAGAGACAGAAAAAACGATAGAGACACAGGCTGTACCGACGGCTCGGGTTCTTCGGCGTTTTCTAGAGCCTCCACCCTTCGCTGCAAGTCAGCGAGATGGGCCAGTGAAGCGCTACTGGCCTCAGACGGAACCTGGGACTGGCATTGGCATGGGCACTTGTTTGAAGCTTGACTCAGGAACTTAAACAGTTGATCCTCCAGTTGTCTGACACGATCGACCACGTCATCTAGCAATGGAAAGAAAAAACAGATTTATTACAAGTATTATGTATTTTTAGAAATAAGCAATCGAAAAATGACTAGGCCTACCATGACGGGGATGGGTGGCATGAGCGACTGTCTAAACGGAGGCCCAGCGAGTGAGGAATGACAGAGAATTCTTTTGGCATATTGTACAGTAGGCTACGTCAGACCTTACCAAGAAAGTCAGCATAATGATGATAATGATGATGATGATGATGATGATAATGATGATGATGATGATGATGATGATGATGATGATGATGATGATGATGATGATGATGATGATGATGATGATGATGATGATGATGATGATGATGATGATGATGATGATGATGATGATGAAAATGATGAGGATTGCCTTCCTTTGAAAGGATTATAACAATTATAAAAGAACTTCTAATGTATATAGTGTTTTGGTAATTGATATATGAATGTGGTGTGATGTAAATGATGTTAATGTAAGTGTGGATGTTTTTTTTTTGCCTATATGTATTTTTATATTGTTAAGGGATTTGAGTTGCGAGGGAGGAAGTTTTTTAATGAGCTGATTACTATTTTTATCAGGTTTATATTAAGGGAGGGAATTTCCATAAAACGCTGAAAAACGAAAAATTACCAAAGAAAATAATGCAGATAAAAGAAGAAAAAGCGATCAACATGTAAAACATGAATTGATAAAACCAATATTCAGTAAATTCCGTATAATTTTATACTTGCCCAACAACATAATGTTTTGTTTCTATTAAAAAGCTTTTATCCTTTTTTTAAATATATTAATTTTATTTATTTATTTTTGTTTGGGGAAGGGAGAGGGCGTTTAGAGTTTTCTTGGGGATATGTGTTTTTGCAGTCATAGCCGATTCATGAAGCTTTATATGTTAACTATATTGTTATAGAAAGGTATGTTTGGGTTTCGTGACCTTTTCCTGTATTTTTTGTTCCTCTCATCATCGCCTTTTATTATACTTTAAAATCACATAATTGTATTAATGTGAAATGCATTTAAAGAAACAATGTTTTTTTTTAAATCATGAATGCCGTAAATATAATGCTATAGAAGCTTCAGCGTGCCGACATTGTAGCAAAATATATAGTCGGGACCTCAGAAATCTTCCTCGACACTGTAGGGTTGTTTACGTCTTTTCTTTTTATAGTTTAATGTTTCCTAAGTTCCTAAGTTCCTCTAGGTGATTCTATCTTTGCGACCATTGTCAGAAATTAGGCTATGAATAAAGCGAACAGGTCTCTATACTAAAGTCTGATTACTATACAAGGTACCATCGAGAGGAATAGAGCTATGGCAGACCCCCTCCTTATCTCATCACAGTTTGCTGACACCGACCTTGCCTTTAGATAAAGAGTCGAATCAGTCGAGTCTCGAACCTAGTATCTCCTGGTTCTGAAGGCGGGAACTCAACCGTTAAGTTACCCGATATGCCGTAGACATTTGTTGATGATATTCTAAAGCTCAGTAGCTTAGGCAATACAAGACTGAAAGAAACAAAACAATATAAGCTTAGTTTTATTTGTTTTAAGTGCAGCTGATTACCTTGTGCAATCACCACTGACGTAATTGCGACCAGAAAAACAATGCAATGAGCGACCCTCATCGTGTCCGTGTGTCGAGAACCTGTGAAACAAAGTTTCTGTGATTATTCTTTATAAACATTAAATATCTAAAACTTATAAAAACAATTGGTATAAATATAAATTTGTATGTCCTCAAATTGTAAGACATGATTGTATTTAAGTTAAAAGATTATGATAAGTTTCGTTTTCGTATCTTAGAGGAGTCAATAAAATCGTTGCTCCTCACAGTGCTAGCAGTCAATTCTTTTGCGGCACAAATAGCTAGTTAGTGTGGCTATATGTTAGTGTTGTTATATGCTAGTGTTGCTATATGTTAGTGTTGTTATATGCTAGTGTTGCTAAATGCTAGTGTTGCTGAATGCTAGTGTTGATATATGCCATTGTTGCTATATCCTAGTGTTGGTATATGCTAATGTTGCTATATGCTAGTTTTGTTATATATTAGTGTTGCTATATGTCAGTTTTGCTATATGCTAGTGTTGCGATATGCTAGTTTTGTTATATATTAGTGTTGCTATATGTCACTGTTGGTATATGCTACTGTTGCTATATGCTGACTGTTGGTATATGATAGTGTTGCTATATGCTAATGTTACTACATGCTAGTGTTGCTATTTGCTAGTGTTGCTATATGTTAGTGCTGATATATGCCAGTTCTGCTATATGCAAGTTTTGGTCTATGTTAGTGTTACTATATGATAGTGTTGATATATGCTAGTGTTGCTATATGTCAGTGTTGCTATATGTCAGTGTTGCTATATGTCACTGTTGCTATATGCTAATGTTGCAGTATGATAGGGTTGCTATATGCTAGTGTTGCTATATGTCACTGTTGCTATATGCTAGTGTTGCTATATGATAGTGTTGCTATATGCTAATGTTGCTATATGCTAGTGTTGCTATATGTCAGTATTGCTATATGCTAGTGTTGCTATATCCTAGTGTTAGAATATGCTAGTGTTGCTATATGCTAGTTTTGTTATATATTAGTGTTGCTATATGTCAGTTTTGCTATATGCTAGTGTTGCTATATGCTACTGTTACTATATGATAGTGTTGCTATATGCTAATGTAGCTATATGCTAGTGTTGCTATATGCTAAGATATATTTGCTATATGCTAAGATATATTTGCTATATGCTAATGTTGCTATATGCTATTGTTGCTATATGTCAGTATTGCTATATATCAGTGTTAATATATGATAGTTTTGTTACATGTCAGTGTTGCTATATGTCAGTGTTGCTATGTGCTAGTGTTGCTACATGCTAGTGTTGCTATTTGCTAGTGTTGCTATATGTTAGTGCTGATATATGCCAGTTCTGCTATATGCAAGTATTGCTATATGATAGTGTTGCTATATGTTAGTGTTGCTATATGCTAGTGCTGCTATATGCTAGTGTTGCTATATTCTAGTGCTGCTATAAGCCAGTGTTCCTATATGCTAGTTTTGCCAAATGCTTGTGTTGCTATATGTCAGTTCTGCTGTATACACGTTTTTCTATATGCTAGTGTTGCTATATGCCAATTTTGCTTTATGCTAGTGTTGCTATATGCTAGTTTTACTATATGCCAGTGTTGCTATATGCTATATATATCAGACAAACTTATCAAAATAAAATACGACCACTTGTATTTAGAGTCCAAGTGACTTTTTTCTTTAAAAGAAGTATAAATAATAGATGACTTCTTATTTATGCGTTGTAGGATCAGCAGACTAAACAAAACAAATTCTGTGAGTATCTATATAAACTAACTATGGCATTTAAAATTTAGTAGAGATACATTACAGCTACGCTTATTACGCTAAAATCTATTGTACTCTATACATTTCAATGGACAAAGGTAATACATTGTACCTACCTGCGCTTTGACTCTTGCTTGAACACCAAGTGTTGGAGATGGAAAAGTAACCGCTGGTAGTCTTACTTATAGTGAAATCTCTTCGCATTATGCGACAAAATAATGAGATACTAAACTATTTAGTTATTCTGATTATTAATTTGATAAGAAATATTGCTGCTGGATTGAATTAACTCATTAAAGTCTCGGTCCCGAAAGTAGGGGCAATATGTTATTCGTGTCGTATCGTTTCATTGAACTCAAAATAATTAACCCAATGCAGCTTAGTGCATCTCATCAGGGAGAGTAAATGTATCGTGGTTTGTTGACTCATTTGACTCAAAATATTAACCCATTAGAGACTTTTATCTCTGGCTGAAAATGAAGTTTGTAACGCAATCGAATTGTGACAATAACACATTCTTAACTAAACATTTTACGAGGCCTATAGTAATATCCCTTTCGCTTCGCTTTTGAAGCAACCAAGTATTCAAGATGGCCACAAAAAGGTAAGCCTAAACACTTTACGGTGTTATCAAACAACAAATGTATAGATTTGGAAATAATTTGGCCTGCGTGCACATAGAATATACACAACTGACTACAATACTATGCCTTTCTTTTTACTTTTAAAGCAACCACCTATTCAAGATGGCGGAAATATCATTCACTGAAAAGCTCACCCTGTTAGTTTTAAAAAAAGTTTGTTAAAAAGATCAAACAAAAAACAATACAATTGTTTGTCAGAAAAAGTATGCCAGGCCTGTTTCCTTATTAAGTTTGGCCTCCCTGTACGGAGAAGGTTCAAAACTCAAATGCTTACATTATTTTACTCTTAATCTTTGTAAAGAATGAATTATAATTAATTGATGTTATTACTGGGTATGAAAGACAGTGGACACCCAACATGATGACCAACTGAAGTGGACACCCAACATGATGACCAACTGAAGAGGACGCCAGAAGAGCCTGGTGTATCCCAGCTAAAAACAAAAACTGTGATACAACTGTTAAATTGTTTTATCATGATAATGTTAGGGAATTTTTATGCAGGCAATCTATAAAGCAAGCACTTGCCAAAGGCAAAAAAAAACTTTTATGATGATGCTATGGAAATGTAAGTGATTTTAGGATCAGGATACGGTTGTTGAAATAAGAGACGTTTAAAGAAGTATAGGGAAGTGGATGTCAGAAAGAGGCAATCGCATGATCTTTTTGATAATTGAATGCGGAATGGTACTTCCCTATTGCAAACTATAACCAACTGCATAAGTCTGACAATTTTTCCAACCTCAAGCCATCGTTCCATATGCTAATTACTCCATAAAACACGAGACGTTTTGGCTAGCGGAGACTTACGTGTTGATGAAAGCATGGTCCCATCTTTTGGAATACATGATTACCGTCGAAAAAAACTAAGTGAGTCCATATTTTCTAGCGTGGACCAGCATACACTAAGCTATATATTGGCATTTAAGTGCGATTGACAAATAATATACATTTGTGCGCTTAAGCTTCATAATAATTTTTATCAAAGAAAAACAAACTCCTATTCAATCGTATACAGTGAAAGCATGTCAGTCGGTTGTAATTTAAATATAATTATGAATACCTAATGAACGATATGACATAATAGGTTTGTAATATACTTAATGAACGATAGGGCATGGTAGGTTAACATATTATCTTTTGCTTTGAAAATATTAATATTCATGATAACACCTTTCATCCTGAAGAGTATACATAATTATGGGTAATTTTTTTTTAATTTATTCGAGAAATGTTCATTAGGATTCCAGTCAGACTCATCAAATATGCCACAATTTCGTATAAAGATGCGCTAAACGACTGCATCGTCGGCTTTTGTCTTTTTGCGTTCGGCAATCCACCCTGTACAGCCAGAAGAAAGGTATGTTTTATCTTCGGGAATTTAATGTTGTTTTGAGATTAGATATAATAAATTGTATATGTCCTGAAATCGTAATTTTTCAAAAGCTTCATCAAACAACTTTAATAGGAAAATTCGAAAGATAAATTGTAGAAAGAAAAATAGCCGAAAGCAAAAATATTTCAATAGTCTTACTATATATTTGTGAACTGGTGAAATTATTATAGTCTTCTCCGCTATAATTACTCAAGGTACAAGCTTGAAATTAAAATATATTGGTACCTTGGAATTTTCTGAATGCCTAAGGCTGGTTCGTTTCCTTCTATAGAGAATAAATTGGGGGTTTATTTGGATAGTGTAGAGAAATATCATATGCATGTAGTTTAAGAGGTTAACAGAAATATACTTCTCACATCTGTCTGACTTACCCTGATTTTCCTCAAATAGTCTTCAGGATATTGAAAGGAAGAAAAGAGACTGATATTTATAATAATACAGCATAAAATTATCCAAGCCATTTTTCTTAAAGCGTCTAAAAATCCTATAGGATTGTTTGGAAACAGTGGTTTTATTCATCATTGAAAAAAAATACAACATTCTCTCATCTTTTACAATACAGAACTGAAGGCTGGCTTCGGTCTAAGATTTGCAAAGAGTCTAGATTGTTGCACCAGCTGTGATAATCTCAATCCCAATTCATCATGGGCGCAGTAAACGTGGCTTTCCTGCTGGGTCTGGTGATGTCCGTCTCAGTGAACAGCGTCCGATCAAATGAAGGTAGGAGTTAAGTTCTATTTACGTGTATCGTTAGCGCTATATAGGCTGTAGTATGGACGGGCCCCAAGACTCACGTCTGACCATTTTTGTGCTAGCAAACACGAGACAGAGCGAGGATATCATGACTCTTGTCTCAATCAGTCACATTACACTGACACCGACCCAACCAATTACAGAGGCAGTTATTGTCTTGGAACGAAATTCTAAATAAGTCTGCCGATCATAGTTTTCGAACCGCGGGCCTCCTAATCTGGAAAGAATGCCATAACAATTGAGCCACTTCACTCCTGGCAAAAAGAGGGTGGGTTTTATTCATCATTGAAAAAAAAATTAAGATTAAAGCAGTATTTCACAAAGGCAAGAGAAGTCGTTAAGAAACTGCTATAAAAAAGATAGATTCGAAAGATATATAGTCAAAAGAGAAATAGCCGAAAACAAAGATATTTTAGCCAAATATATATACATATATTATACATATTAAAAAATCTTCTTGTACGACACTTTCTCTTAAACAACGGCGTCTTAACGGCGTGTCTTCTAAACCTGTTCCAACATTCTCTCGTCCTTTACGATACAGAACTGAAGGCTGGCTTTGTTCTAAGATTTGCAAAGAGTCGAGATTGCTGCACTAGCTGTGATAATCTCAATCCCAATTCATCATGGGCGCAGTAAACGTTGCTTTCCTGCTGGGTCTGGTGATGTCCGTCTCAGTGAACAGCGTCCGAGCAAAAGAAGGTAGGAGTTAAGTTATATTACGTGTATCGTTTGGGTGTTTTGGAGGCTGCTTTAATGAGGTCAAGTGGAATTTTACATCCAACGTGTGTGCATGGCAGTTATATAGTGAAAAGGGGGAATAATTATCTCGAAAATTGTTTATCTTAATTCATTTTTATATTTATTTGTACCTTAAACACGTTTTGTATTATAGGTTTTTTTTTAAATTTTAACCAAACACAAAAATAAATACATTTTTTCAAAGATCTTAAATTTAAACTAATAGCAAGGTGAAGCGTGAACCTTTTACAGGTCGATTACATCATATTAAACTGGAATATATAATATTAACATTTCGCCACGCATACATATACATACCTATTAATTAATTATACTTTAAACGGGTTTGATATTCTTAAAAGATGAAGGCTCAGCCTTTCCAGCTAAGCTTAAAAACGAAATTCAAACTTAACTAATTGGAACAAATAATATCATCAAATTCATTGATGACATACACAAGTATTAACTTAAAAAAAGACCAATTTGCGTTTAGCAAACATACTTTTTTTCTTTAAGAATGTATTGTACTGTTTAACAAATAAAAGCCGCAGATAAGAATTGTAAGTTAAAGGTAAGAAAAAGAAAAAAAAACTCTTTGGTTAGTGAGACACCCTGTAAAAGATACCTGAACAAAAAGATAAGGACAATGTGAATTAAATTTGAAGTAGCAATGCAAAAAAACTCAGTATATTCTCTGGTTCTTCTCTTTTTCTTTATTTTTTATCAAATATGTTACTGATCTTTATAATATTTGCACAGGTGTGCAGTATGTCGGCGAGTCTCGGGAAAATGAAGTATCATAATTTGGTGGAACAAGAATACATCAATATTTTTCTCACGCGCGTCGAACATTTTAAGGTGGACTGGGTAAAATATCAATCGTAATCGCGTTCTAAACTTCTTGTCATGGAAAAGAAGCAATTGTATTTTACTTTTATATCGCATTTTTTTCTGCTCCTAAATTTTGTTTGCTGTGGTATCTACATTTTATCCAGAGATAGAGAAATTTTTCTGGATCCGCGACTAATTAGATTGTTGTTGTGGAAAAAAACTGCTTTGTCTCAAGCTTTTGTTTTACCTTTATATCGTAATTTTTTTAAAATCTACTCCATTTGTGGTCTTAACGTTTCATCCACAGATATATAAATTTCTGTGGATCATCGTGGAAAACAAGCAATAGTTTTGTCTGAAATTTGTATTTTACTCTCATATCGTGTTTCTTTTAATCTGCTCCACTTGTGGTCTTTACGTTTTATCCACAGATATCCAAATTTCTCTGGATCGTCAATTTATTGCCTCGGACGCGCCCGGCCCTTGCAGCACTCTCACCTGTGGCGTCAAAGACAACCAAATGTTGGTACAGAGTGTCAAAGTCTCGCTCGTCAACTCTGCGGGGGTACGGAAAAACCTGATAATGCTTAGCAAAGCTAAAAGGATCATCAGAATGACCTAAAGGGACATGCGCGGAAACGGTACCTTTTCCAGCGACGATGCCGTCATTATTCTGGAACTGATGGGCGCCAGCAACTGCCGCGCTAGGTTCTACTTCTGTGAAGCCTTCTACAAGACCAAATACGGTAAGAGTGAGCAGCAGTTCGTCGCAGCCGGGCCCAGCCACACTCCGGACTTGCCCGAACCCGTGTCGCCGACAGAAACCTCCCCAAAAGAGGTAAGACCAGAAATTTAGACTGGGTCTCCAACAAAAATAACATAATTTTAATCTTTTTCCATCAAGCCGCACACATGTTGTGCAAGTTGCTACGTTTTTGTGCTAGCACCTTCTTACACTGAGGATAGTTTGGAAAGTTTTGCGTTGAAAAAATATTTGCAAAACTCAGTGTTCTGAATAATTATGGCATTTAAAAAAAACACTAGGATTGTTTTATATGTAAAGGTTCGTTTGCAGCAATAACTCGTACTGATAATGTAGATTGAGACGACAGCCTAGAAACATACACAAATGTCTCAACTGAAGAGGAGGGGTGGGGGAGAAATAATATATTAAAAAGTACCTAATAATAGTGCTGCTAATAAACTCTTTACAACAAACTAGATATTTATTGTTAATACTATTAAGTATTCTATATATATACTTGATTCTGATTGTTTTGCTGCCAGTCTGTCGTGTGCGAACGCGGCATGCGCAATGGGACCCAGGAGTACCCGCCCTACCTGGAGCTTTCAGACAGCACCCTCCAGCGAGACATTCTGTGCGACACCCACACAGACGGCGGGGGCTGGATCGTTGTTCAGGTCTGTTTGTAGTAGAGACGTGTTGTATTGAGTTGTTGGTTAACGTTCAACGTCAGTACTATAAAGACTATATTGCATATATATTTGAAGATACAAGTCTGAATAATTGAATAACAATAAAAAAGGTCAAAGATAAAAGAAACATACATTTGAAAAACTTACACTGATGAACAAGACATAAAGATATGATGTAAATATAGCTTTAGATAAATTGTGTTTCCTTGAGAAATTTTAGCATCGGCAATCATTGTTTTCCTTCGATGGACATTTTATAAAATGTACCAAATTCTTAAAAATTTGAGGCTTAGCAAAATATGATCGTCAGAGAACTGTATACATCGGCGTTTAGTATTTTCCTTTTTGTTGACTTGCTATAAACATTTCCAAAATATCGATGTAATTTAATCTTTAGACATTTAAAAAAATGCCAGTTTTTACTAAATCTTACCGTGATGATTCTAAAAAAAACATATCAAATACTAACATAAATAATCAGGACAGAAAGTTTCGCTCTTAAGAACAGTTGGCTTAAAAACTATTCCACTGTATTAAACCTGTTCGCATGAAGGCTTACCCCAGTTTGTTTATCATAAATATTAAATCATCAATTCGGTCTTAAATGTCCAGAAACGAGCCACATTCGATGTCGACTTCTACAGAAACTGGGCTGCGTACCGAGAGGGATTTGGAAATATCACTGGAGATTTCTGGTTGGGCAACAAGGCCCTGCACACTCTCACAAGCCAGGTGGGATTTAAATTTGTACTGAGCAATGATTACCTATCTGTAAACTAGATAGACTAAACAACGCGTCTGCCATGAAACAGGCAGGACGTTTACGCCACCGGATCATATAAGACCCTCATTTCGAGCTCTCCGCTTGCGGTGAACTCCAATTTGATTCTTGGGTATATCTTCGCTAAGTAATGCCCCCAAAATAGCGCCATTTTGCGGGAACAGGTTTTATTACTTAACCGAAAGTCATCCAAAAGGCAAGTGAGGGTCTTTTCGCTCAAGGTGAGGCCACACATTGTTATCGCGAAAAGTGCATTGTGAGGCAAGGGCATTAACCAGTGATTTGTTTAAGGCCATTGTTACCAAGACCTCGAAGAGAATACCATCGGACTGTATAAATTTGTTGAGTTTAAACACAAACTTAAGCACTATGTAGAATATACTGTGGACGGGCCCAAAGTCTGAAGTCTAACAATTGCACGTGCTGTCATACACGAGCCAGGGTGGGATACCCTTACTCCTGTCTCAGCCATTCACATTCAACTGGCATCGACCAAACCAGTAGGGGACGAAATCGCACGGGCTCAAACCACGGAGATTTTGTGTTTGAAGCCGATATTCTACACCAGGGCTACTGCGCCCCCCCCCCTTCCCCCCGCCCACGAATTGTGTAAAATAAATTAACTCAGGGACGGACAACTAGAGTCAGTATCAGTTGCGATGATAATTATTGTATATTGACACTGGGCGGTTTGTCGTAGAACTACGCACGTGATAAAAAGAGAAAGAGTAAGAGATAGAGAGAGTGAGGGACAGATTCCTGAAACCATGTTCTTTCTTCCCTTTCCTCCAACCCAAAAAACAACAACATCAACAACAACAAAACAAACAAACAAACAAAAAATCAACGACAAAAAAACTACACCTGCGCCAGAATGATTACGAGATGAGGATCGACCTTATCGTTGACGGCAAAGAATTCTACGCTTACTCTTCAACTTTCAAGGTCGAAACTGAGGCAGACAAGTAAGTACACGCAGTTAAGCATATCCTTTATGTTTAAAAGACATCGACTGGTCATCGTTGTCACTTTTTAAAGGCTTTTTTTATAGCCTTTAAAGTTATGTACAAATCATTAAATACAATCATTTTGTCTTAAAATTTTTAAATGAAATTCTTTTAAATAATTTAGATTTAGAACAAGTTTTTAAACGACATTTTGATAACGATAGATTTTGTTTTCACGGTTTCACGTTTAATGATCAGCACTCTACCTTTTATTTGAAATTAAGAAAAGTATAAATATCCGAATTAAACGAAGCGAAGCTATTCTTGCGCACCATGAGTAAAAATGATTCACTTCTATTATTTTTTAGAATAAGGTCTATAATTATTTTAAAAATGCTTAAATGTAGTATGGACGACGTATGGACAATCCCAGGTTTAACCATTTTTAACCTTAATCCATTACTCCATGACAGTACTTTTTTTATAATACCCAGCCTTCTGAGCTGAAAATCATTAAGGCCCACAATTACCCAAAATCAAAATAATGATGGGTTCAGCTGTGTGTTACTCTGTACTTCTCTGCTCATTCATGTTCTAAAAAAAGATGCTCATCTTTATTAGTTTGAACATGTGTGCTATAATATGATTATAATCAGACGGTCCTTGATCATGCCCAACTAGATCTACACTCTGTGAGTTTCTAGATCTAAATCTAGCATTTAGCTCTGCAAACACAGATAATAATTATTTTCTCTATAGAGGTAGGGAAAGAATTATCTCTCTCTGGGTTTTACGTCTGGTAGGTTCCCCTAGGGGTTCCTATACGACGCACACAGATAGTGTTTAACTCTATGTCATTTTCAGAAACTTTTTTTTAATTGAAAATTAAGTCTTTATAATAATCCTTACTTTTATACAAAAATGCCCCACCGCTTTCAAAGAACTGTTACGGTGCTTGGTAAAACAAAAGCTCCACCGTTTAAGCTCACATGGTAGATCGTTGGTCTCCAGATCAAAAGTTTCACGGATCTTATCCCACGATAGGCAGATTTATTTGTCCGCCTTTCATCCCCTTTAACTGGTTGGGTCAGTGTCAGTATAATGTGACCGCACTGTCTCATGTGTGGCAGCATATAAAATTGCCAGGCGTCTGTCTTGGGATCCGTCGCCATATAAGATCCTCCAGGGAAACATAGAATACGCTAAACCCTATAGAGAACAGTGTCTTGCCCTAAAAAGGTTAAATTTGTTGGGCCGTGGGTAAAACGTCACGCTAGCTTACAATTCCTTCTTGGCCGCATATTCTTAGCAAGAATTTTTAAACTAACACATCCTTGTAATTATATTGTGACACAACGAATGTTTCTTCTTTTCAACCGTTTAAAAAGTAAAATGTTCTACCCCAATCCCCACAAACTGTGTTTAATAATATTCCTAACAAATGCTATTAACGACTAGACTAGTTTACAATCGGTCTTTTTTTATTCTTAATAGGTCACAATATTTTGGTTCAACTCAGCTTCCATGGAGCTGTGTTTACAGCTTTGTCATGCCAAAAAAGGTTTAAATTAGCACAATAATTACTCCCTTTCCCTCTAACCAGTAACCAACTTCGGCTGATCACCTTCTCACCTCATTAACCACTCATTTTCCTTCTAACCAAATATCAACTTCAACTGGTCACCTACTCAGCACAATGATCACTCCCTTTCCTTCTAACCATAGAACGTCCGTGCACCTAATCACTATAATAATCACCCCCCTTTCCTTCTGCCCAGTTACCGACTCAGGCTAGGTACCATCACAAGTACCATCGGCGTATAGGGCTTGACCTATCACGATAACCAAGCCTTCTCGACTCTGGACAGAGACAACGACTCGTTGTCAGGTGGTCGCTGCGCCTGGGCCCAACATGGGGGCTGGTGGTACGCTGAGTGTCACCGCAACAACATCAACGGCTGGTGGGGACAGCGCAGGCCCCCTGGTGTCTCCTGGTACACTGGTGCCAAATGGGTATTCCCAACCTTCACGGAGATGAAGATCCGGCGTCTGTAAGCGAGAGCTACTGATCCATAGACCCGTCAGAGTTGACCTACATGGACGACTACATTAGTAGTTATGTTTTAGCAATACTTTTTTTTGGTTAAGATATTAAATCATTTCCTTTTAATTGCCTAATAAAGAGAAATATTCATTCAAATAACACAATAAACCAATGTGAAAATCAATGTTGCGTCACTAGCCTTTTTATTCTCATATAGTTACTATGCGTTTTAAGCCACCTATTTTGCTCACTACCCCGTGAACTGCACATATCGAAATGGGTAAATTCACGGTAAAAAATACATGCATTCCATAATTGTTCATAACTGTTATATTTGATCAGATTTATTAGGACTGAATTATAGAACAAAATGTTACTGGATTTTATTGACATGCCGACTGGCAGCGATTGAGTTTAATGATGGAATACATATTTTGTATCATTGCATCCCAACATTTCCCCTTTATTTAAGTAATTAGAACTAGAAAATAACGACAGGCTCAAAAAGTAGTTTAATCAATTTTGAATGTCAAAACTACAACAACGGAGCATTTTATGGGTCTTTCTACTTGAGGTTGTATTATGCATATATGTGGCATAAGTTTTGTGCGCATTTTCGTATTTTACTGTAGGGTTAAATATATATATATATATATAATATATAAATTCATAATTGTTTTAGAAAATATAATTCTGTATATACGACTTTAGACTATATTTTATAAGTGCTAAGCACTCATTTACATTAGCATTATTCTTTTAAGTAAAACAATAAACTAAAATAGTACAGTGATGGTACAGTATTTTAATAATTAATATTTGGTTTTGAATGTTCCTTACATTTTTTGGCAAATAGCATTTTGGTAGAGTATAGAAAAGCTTACAATATGTGAAACAATGTCATTCTATAACAAGAAATACAAAACGTTCTATGATTACAATACGAGAAGAATTACATTGCAGTAGTTTTTGTCTGCAAATTGCAATATCCTTTTGTAAGGATGTACAAAAAGAACATATTTTATATGTTGTCACTATGTTAGTTGACTCTCTTAATGAAGTACAACACATCCACTACGTTAATAAATGGTTACTACTTCTCTTATACTTTACTTAAATACGTTGATTCCAGGTCAAAGACTAGACAATTATAACGTGTGATAGCGCTCCACAATAATCGGGCAATCCTAAAGAATTTACTCTCTGAGCTCGTTTGAGTATGTACAGTGAGGTTCAATGCCCACTGCTCCCTATTTATACAGAGCAGTATAACACACACTAAAAGCAAAAAGACAAGAACTGACAATGATAGAACTCAGTCAGAAGGAGAGTTAAAATACCAACAATCAACTCCTTTATTGTACTATAAACAAAAGATCAATAATCAAAATAAGTGTATCAACAAGTTAAACAATTACTATGGTCAATATCCTAGGATAGAGAAGGTGTAGACAGATATTAGTGTTTAGGATAGTTATCGGATAGTAAGTATCAAAATGAATAAGGATAGTCATTATCAAAATGGATAAAGATAGTAATCGATAGTCTTCATCAAAATGATAGAAATAGTCGAAATCAAAATGCCCAGCAATCAATCAGCCTATAGTGACACAATCCTCTCGAAAGGATTACCGAAATTGAACTTGAAGTAGGAAGTAGCTTCAATGGATAATAAAACTGTAGATAGTCCAATACACAACTGCGGCTCCGACATACAGTGTGGAACTTATATAAATATACTTAATTACAGAAACTAGAAATCAAGTTGTGGCACCCACACAAAACGGACACGTCCTCATTGATGGTTCTAGTGGCACTTATTTAGCCTCCACAGAGACCTCACATTAATAGTGAAAACTAGCGGCAAATGTCCGCGGATGAAAAGAAACACCGGGAGCGCTCCGTTTCCCCGGACTTATCAGGAGTTGCCTAGAAACTCAGGGAACTGGGGAAACAGCGCTCGTGCGGTCTCCCAGTACCGACCGACAACTAAGGGCATTCTCCGTTTCGCTAGATTTCCCAAATCAAAAGGAAAACGCCACAAGAGAAACTCAACGATCGAAACAAATTTTGCCCAATCAAACGAAACGCACGCCAAAGTGTAGCGCCTATTACGTTGATGGAGGAAGATAGAGATTTATACACTTAGTCTAGGGAGAGAGGGGGAGAGTAAGATATTTGAATGCTTACAAAATAAACGACATAAATCAAAAGGATGGTGAATTGCACCCCTTAGATTAACATTGTAACAAGTAACACAGTAATTATGACCGTGCAAAAAAGAGCATATATAGGTACTTCCGTATTTAAGTGCGGTTAACACATTCTTTGTGGCTTGGCTGTCTGCTCAATGTTAATTATTTTATGCCGCTTTGCAAAACCTTTGGCAAGTAGGAATTAAGATCACTCTGCGATGTACTTTATCTTACATTATTCCTATAAAATATTTATCCAGAATTTCAACTTGAAATGCAGGGCTTTGTTATCTAGCTCCCCGATGAATTTCTACACACAAAACCTACTTTAAAAAAGTCCAGTTTCTCAAAACATAATACTCGGTACACACTGTAATTCACGCAATCTGTTTCAGATTTAACACCCTAGGTAGCTACACTGTATCCACATATCTATGTTTCTGGCAGGGCTCATCATAAGTGACAGCCGTTTCTCTAGGGTTAATTTTTAAATAGGTCAAGTCTACTTTTAAATATTCGGTGACTTTCTGTACAATTAAGTAATGTACTGTTATTAAAATTATCGAGCAGTATATTATTTTTTGAGGGCACCGGGAGGGGGGGGTGAGATGATGGTGCATTTTAATTTTTCAAAAAATTATTTGCATCTTTTTATATTAAAAAGGTAGAAAGCGTTTCATCATTTGCGAATATTTTTATAGTAAGATACAACCAGAGATACCATAGTTTTATAATCACTACTAATAATTATATTTTAATGAAATATTATTGCTAAAACTCAATTACAGATTGAATGCACTTTCCCAATATACAGTCTGTGTCAGTTGTCTTTGGTAACGGTGTCCCTCTACGTGACTCTATCTTGAACATTTGACTAACAGATGGATCCCTTTGGATCTATTAACCCATTTTTCATAGCTCATCCCAAGTGTGTAATCTCTGTCTTCACTTCACTCTCACTCCTTCCATTTTCGCAATTGCGATAAAAATAACTGTTTTCAGAACTACGCCTTTGGATCAAAGAACCAAACATGTCTTGCTTTTCGAGTAAAAAATTATTGTAACGATGTCTTATTCTGGAGTCATCAGTTGGTTCACCCTATAATGGTGACAAAGTATTTTTCCGTTTTTTTCCGTTTCGCCTCTTTGTCCATGCTCAGGTATTGGAGGCATGGGTGATGAGGTCACCAAGTGGTACCATCCATATGAAAAAGTCACCGACAGCGCAGCGGAAAAAACCCTGCTGTGTGACACACACACACACACAGACGGCGGAGGCTGGATTGTCATCCAGGTAGGTTGATAGAAACGTGGCGGATATTTTAAGCCCTTAA
>RQTK01001182.1:114834-133092 GCA_003991915.1 Elysia chlorotica | reverse complement strand
TCTCTCTATCTGTCATTATGTAATCTTCTCTGTCTCTGTCTTGGTATCTCTCTCTCTCTCTCTCTCTCTCTCTCTCCCTCTCCCTTCTCTAACCATTTGTAGCTGTACTCGTTTAATATATCTCTATCTGTATCTTTTTGTCAATCAGTCTCTCTCTCTCTCTCTCTCTCTCTCTCTCTCTCTCAGCCCATTTTCTGCTCTCGACATTCTCTCTCTCTGTCACTCTCTCTCTCTCTCTCTCTCTCTCTTTCTCTCTCTCTCTCTCCAGCAACCCATTATAACATTAGTAGCTTTACACTGCGCGGTTTCCTTGGGTATTTCAGGCCACTCTAAATAGACCTAATGATTCATCGGAACAGGAACCGTACACAATCAACAATCATGAGACCAATTATTCGTTTGGTCACGTTGACAAAAAAGAAACAAAATCTTCCTCTACTTCTACTTCTCTTACAATTATCTTGAGAGTTGATATTAAAAGAAACACAAGAGACTCTAGTTCTTTATCAATTCCGTTCAATAATGATAGTTAATGTGTTTCCTCTATGGTAAAACAAAAACCGTAGTATTAAGGTAACTGTCGTTACTCGTGTTGAACTGGAAATTTCAGTGATACAAGAGTAGTGAAAATGATGGGATTTGTTAGTTTCTTTGAAAGTTCACGTTTAGTGTTATTTAATAATCATAGTCTGTAACCAGGCTATATCGTAGATGGGTCTCAAGAATTAAATTTGACAAGTATACGTCGCCTAGGGAACGTATTCTACTTTTTTTCTCGCCTGAGAGAAGACATTGATATACAAACCGTGTCCAATACTATCTGAAAGAGGTCAACCTCGCCTTGGCACTAGTGTTTGGTGATTAGATTTTCTCCTTCATCACCTTCACACTTGCCTCAGGGATTAACCTAGTTGGAGTTCTTCTCACTACTACTACTACTACTACTACTACTACTACTACTACTACTACTACTACTACTACTACTACTATTTTTACTACTACTACCAAACACCCTTTACCTTCTATCAATAGAATACCCACCCTAGACTTGAGCACAGTAACCCCATAACTTGTGTCTATTGACAGATTGTTGACAGAGCTGTCTTGTTGGGTTGGACCTGCCTCGCTTTGATTCGATTTTACCAGACAGCTGTCCTGTGTTTGCTCACCCAACATAGCCACGCTCACCCGTAACTGGATAAAAGAAAGACCTAATTTTCGCCTGTCACATTTTCCGGGCTTCTCATTCTTTCTCTTACATAGGTTCTTAACCTGTGGCTCTCGTCTATTATTCAGTACTTTCTAGAAGGTATTAGCTTCTATTAGCTTTTTGAAATGGAAAACCTATCCCTAAAACTTTTTAAACACAACTATGTTGCTTCTTTTTGCTGTGGTCAATAAAGAGTTAAAGAAGGTGTACAGGTGTGGATCTATTAGATGTGTATGCAGAGATGTAAAAAGTGCATATGTTTTGTATGTGGTTTCATATCTGCAAGATTTAGGGCGGTTTTTATTATAAGTATAACAAACAAACAACTGGTAAAATGCCAAGATCATACCAATTGCCTAGGTCTCTACAGGCTATGTATGGTATGCTTAGAATTCTTTAAACCTAAGTATTTTTGTACTTTTTGCACGTTTCCCCAGAATATGACTAATTCAGGAATGTGGTACTTAATGAGAAATGCAAGGGAACAATTTGAGAACAAGCACGCTAACTCTATATATATTGAGTGATTGCGAGAGAACTAGATAGAGAGAGAAAGAGAAAGAGAGAGAGAGAGAGAGAGAGAGAGAGAGAGAGAGAGAGAGAGAGAGAGAGAACAGAGAGGGAGAAAGAGACATAAAGAGAGAGAGATTGATATAGAGGGAAACATTTAGAGAGACAGACAAATAAGAAAATATAAAGAGAAGTAGAAAAAGAGGAAAATGAGGTAAAAGAGAGAGATTTAATCATAATAACCGCCATCATTATGGCCGCTAATTTTGCCTACTATTCGTTTATATAATGCCGATAAAGATTATAAAGTCATAGATCTTTATTGTTTTAGATATTCAATATGAAAATATATTGAAATAAATTCTAAAATTGATCACATAATATACCATCGTACAAAAAGAAAACAAAACGACAAAAAAAAGGAAACACCATGAGCTGAATTTTTTTTTTCAATTAAACAAATGTTTCCCCAGGATGAAATAAGGCACGTACATAATTGATACAAGCTGAATCCCTCAAGAACTTAGACGGGCGTTATAGAGCTTAGCAAGTAGAACACGTAAAAGCAATTTTAAAAAAACCCAAGATATCCTTCAGGATTTAGGAAAAACGCAACATCAACAAAATTGTCAAAGTGGCGAAAAAAGTGATGAAAACCTTGAGAGTCCTTCTAGCGTGTTTCCCCAAAAGACTGAGGTATAAACATTACTGTGTAGGGTGATGGAGCATCTCTGGAGGTAGGGGGAGTAGTGGGAAACGTTTCCAGAGAGTTGTCTCCCCCTGGTCATCAATTATGGATATGAGTCATTGCTGCGTGACTCCACTGGCTCAGAGACTCACTAGGACAAGGACTCAGTTATTGGTCCCCCAGGGGGGCATAGCCGGGCGACAATAGTTTTCTGTTGTCTTTATTTGAGAAAACAAACGTTAACGTAGGGGAATGGGGTGGGGGGAAGAGGAGATGGAAGCTTGGAAAGGGTGGGAAAATCAGAAATAGGTGCTAGCTGGGGAAAATAGAGAGGAGAAAAAGATGATGATGATGATGAAGAAGAAGAAGAAGAAGAAGAAGAAGAAGAAGAAGAAGAAGAAGAAGAAGAAGAAGAAGAAGAAGAAGAAGAAGAAGAAGAAGAAGAAGAAGAAGAAGAAGAAGAAGAAGAAGAAGAAGAAGAAGAAGAAAAAGAAGAAGAAGACGAGGAAGGCAACTATGCTGAAAAACAAGAACAAGAACAGCTGCAACGAGAATAACAAGAATAACATTTACCACATAAAATGAGCAGCGAACATAAAAATAAGACAACAAGAAGGAGCAAAAAAATAGCAGGATAGCAAGACTATAAAATAACTGTAACATTACATTAAAAAAGAAGGATACAAAATAAACAGAGATGATTATGATAGGGTAGAACTTGGAGTTGGACATTCAAACCCATCACAAGGATGTGTAAAACAAGTACAACCAAACATGAACACAATTTTCCGCCGAACCCACTCCCTGGTAGAAAAAAGAGCCATTAATTTACTTTGTGTATATTTATACTTTGTTTGAAAGCTTTTCTATACATCAAATTATCGTCTCATGTTTCGTTTTAGTAAAACATTAACGTCGTACCTAACTTTGTTGAGGGATAGAGTTCCATGGTTCGTTCCTTTTAGACATGTTTTTTTTTTATCTTTAACGTTCGGATGCCATTTCCACTAACTCAATGTTTCGAGAAGGAAAAAAAAACCCAGAAAAAAATGGGGGCATAATAAATGTTTTCCCATAGTAGGAGTTACAATTCTACAGAAGCAGAGAAATGGAGTGTTATATGTACACACACACGTAGGTAGAGGAATAAACAGTTAAATAAATATTGAAAAAAATAAAGAGAAAGAAATATTGCGTTTGGTGGATCGGTTGATAAGACTATGCACATTAACTGGATAGGTAGAATAAGGAAGAAAACAGATAGATCAAGAAATTGTCATATGAATACAGATATTATAAAAGAATGGGAGACAGCGATTCATAGAAAACTTCTTAAAACTAATATGCAAAACATAAGGAAGTATCCCCGCTCGTCCCCCACTTGTTGGGTCGGTGTCAGTATAATGTGACCGGTTGAGACCGATTTATGGTAACACCAGCCCTGTCTCTGTAAACTGTCAGACGTTATTCTTGGGGCCCGTCCACAATATAGTCTATATCGTGCTGAATTAGAACGCTAACAACAACCCACAACCCACACGCAGCCCTTTGTTGCTGTAATGTGCGGCTATAGAAACCTCTCTGACTCTACTAGTGCTAGGGTCTCCTGTTACTGCTATGTGCGGCTGTAGAAAACCTCTTCTCTGGTTCTACTAGTGCTAGGGTCCCCTGTTACTGCTATGTGTGGCTATAGACAACTCTCTTTGATAATACTACTGCTAGGGTCCCCTGTTACTGCTATGTGTGGCTATAGACAACTCTCTTTGATAATACTACTGCTAGGGTCCCCTGTTACTGCTATGTGTGGCTATAGACAACTCTCTTTGATAATACTACTGCTAGGGTCCCCTGTTACTGCTATGTGTGGCTATAGACAACTCTCTTTGATAATACTACTGCTAGGGTCCCCTGTTACTGCTATGTGTGGCTATAGAAAACTCTCTTTGATAATACTACTGCTAGGGTCCCCTGTTACTGCTATGTGCGGCTATAGAAAACTCTCTTTGATAATACTACTGCTAGGATCCCCTCTTACTGCTATGTACGGCCTTAAAAAACCCTCTGGTTCTACTAGTGCTAGGGTCCCCCGATACTGGTATGTGTTAAAAAACCCTCTGGTTCTACTACTGCTAGGGTCCCTCGATACTGGTATCTGTTAGAAAACCCTCTCTGGTTCTGATGACGGCGAACTACTAGTGCTAGGGTCCCCTGTTGCTGCTCTATGCTGAATGAATAATACTTTCTGCTCAAACCACAGACACTCAGCCATCGCTCTGCAGTTCTAGTAATTAATTTGACTTAATGCGTGCGCTCTTAAGCGTTATGTTTGCAAAAAGCCAAGGTCGTGTAGTGACCTTCGTATGTAAAGCGATGTAGACAGATGTGAGGTGGATGCTAAATATAACACTGCTGCTTGCAGGTGAATCCACTGTCCACTGCCACATAATTTTGATGCTCGCAGGTCCAGGTTAACATTAAGGAATTCTTGGTTAAAATTACAGCTAACTGTTCCTATGCATTTAAATCATACTATTGTAACAAAGGTTAACTAAACCTTAATATTGAACAATATGAAATAAGATAAAATTCATGCCCAAATTACTATGACTAAATTATTGATTAAAACAGATGCGACTGTATTGTTCACTATTCTTGATTGAGTCAATTTTTAAATTATAATAAAAAATTCGTTGATATATCTAGAATAAATGGATTGTATTTACGAGCAATATTATTCAGTAATCATAAATCTATCCTAGCAGCTCTCTGCCCTTTCTGTCTTTCCCTTCCTTCAATCAACCTCTCTCTGTCAGTGTGGGTTGCCTGTTTATGTATAATTCTGTTCGTGTATCTTTCTGTCTGTCAGTCTGTCTGTATATTTATCACTGAATGTCTGTCTGCTAATAATTATCAGCCTGTCTGCCTCTCTCCATGTATATGTCTGTCTCACTGTCTTTATATGCATCTCTTTCTTCTAAGTGCATTTCCATCACCGTATAATAACACAGATTGCATGCATGCAGATAACTTTTAATGAAATCAGACTAAACTAAAATCATTTTTGTTATTTTCTCAAACAAAAGATCTGAACAATGTTCTTTAAAACTTATTCTATGAACTTCGGTAGGAAAAAAAAAACATTAAACAAAACAGTGCATGATGCAAATTTACATCAGTTGTACAATTATACATGTTTTTTTTTTGTTTGTTTCTCGCGTTTGAGTCTTCGAAAAGCCTCGCTTTTGTCACAACTGATCAACCGAAAAGCATGTTTAAAAAAACATCGTGAATGATAATAGCAAACTAATTTTCGCTCTAGATTCTTCTGCAAACATAAAATATTGCACACCACATCAGTCACAAGTAATTGCATCATTTGCTCTTTAACCAATGCCTCAGATGATGCTAATAATGATGCACAGTTTTGAATGGTGCTGTGAATTTTTTTTTAAAGTTTTTTTTTCCTGTGGCTGGAAATTATTGTTCCATCCTCCTTAGCCTCCCAAGCATTATTATGCAGCCTTGTTTATTTGTGTCGTTCTTTGTTTTTTGTTTTTTTGTTGTTGCTTAGTGTTAGACGTCAGCACTAACATAGCCTATGTTTTGGGTGAGTTCCAAGACTGACGTCTGACTCTTTTATGTGCTGCCGCGCACGAGACAAGGCGTACATACTTTAAAGGACTGTAAAGAGAGAGAAAGTGGCGCTAGAAAAGAAGTGTTTAGTTGTCTCTTTCGTTGGTTATAGTATTATTTTAAATTATTAACAAGTTCCCAAGCTGAATGAATATAGTTTATTGTATCTTATCTTATAGACTTGCATTCAAATTACTGTTACATTTAAATGGACTTTGATGTTATTTGTGCCACAATCCTTATCACAAATCAAAATATTATTGTTCTCCCGTTACATGTTATAAATTATCTGTCAAAAAAAGCTTTTTTTATGAGAGAGACGAGGTTGAGTTGACTGCCAAGCGTCAAATGCCGGCACTATAAATCCGAGGTTGAGGCTTTTAAAAATATATTTTGATTTGAGTTGGTTCAATTTCCAGCCTCGGCACTATCTCTTGTGAACGTGCCCCAAGACTGACGTCTGACAATTGTATATGCTGCCAGACACGTGACAGGACTGGATACCATGATGCTTGTCTTAGCTGGTCACATTATACTGACATAGATACAATCACGTTACATGGGACGAAACTTGACAAATGCATCTACCGAACTTGGGATTCGAACCTTGGGCTTCACGGTCTGGAAACCAACGCTCTGCCACTTGAGCCAGTTCACCCCTTCTAAAAACAATAGGCAGGGTCACCAAAGTTAAAAAAACAACATTAATTTTGCATTTAGAATTAAGGTAAGCTACAATATTAACGTACTAGTCACATTTTAGACAGTTTACATTTTCGTCTAGTAGATTGTAGGCGAAACACAACATTTTCACTGCATATCATTCTATCATAATATATTATAATGAATACCAATTGAAATAATAGATCACTATTATCCTTTTCATGCAAAAATGTGTTTACTTTAGTGGTGGCCCTCTAAAATCACAGGCAATGTCCCCGGATTGACAACAGTGAACACATTTTGAATAACAAGCGCGCAAGTTATCTTTTCTTTTATGGTTCAACAGGAGTCTAGGTCTCACCAACCTGTCTCGTGTGTGGCAGCACATAAACTTGTCAGACGTTAGTCTTGAAGCCCGTCCAAAATTGGCTATATAGGGCTAACGTTGGGTGCTAATAAACAGCAATCTAACAACACTGCATTGATCTTCAAAGGCACTAAAACTGAAATCTAAGCCCTCAAGCCCAATGTGCTTGGAAAACACAGAACTCTGTCTATTGATCCATCAGTCCAACAGAGACAGGTAAAATTACAGCAGCTCGCGACAGCACTAAGTCTTGCTTCCTGGGTAAAAAAGATTTAAATTTTAGCTCTTCACACTGTGTAACCCCACTACACCCTTAAATTCCCTGTGAGCGTCCTAAAATATCTTTCTGGGTATATAGTTATGCTCGATTTCGCAGTAAAACTACTAAATATAATAATAATAATAACAATAATAATAATAATAATAATAATAATAATAATAATAATAATAATAATAATACAATAATAATAATAATAATGAAGAAGAAGAAGAAGAAGAAGAAGAAGAAGAAGAAGAAGAAGAAAAAGAAGAAGAAGAGGAGGAGGAAGAAAAAGATGAAGAAGGAGAAGAAGAAGAAGAATACAACGCGCTTAAACTAATTGTAATGTACATTTAAAATGTTTGAAGAAAATAAAAGCTAAAGGAAAACCAACATTTCATTGAATTGATTTGTTATGAAGTAAATATTACTGATATTTTGTCCAGACATGTCAAGTTTTTTGTCCTACTTCAAAGCTGAAAGAGACGTGCTAGAAGAATCGATTGTCCTTATCCCGTAGCTTCATCAAACATGAAGCCCATGCTCACTCGATGATTAATTTTGTTGTTGTAACATTACAATACGTGCGAACTGATGCGTTTTGGCATGCGGCGAGGATGGGGAGAAACATAAAAGGCGGGATGTAGAGTGAGAGAGAGAGACAGAGAGAGAGAGAGAGAGAGAGAGAGAGAGAGAGAGAGAGAGAGAGAGAGAGAGAGAGAGAGAGAGAGAGAGAGAGAGAGAGAGAGAGAGAGAGAGAGAGAGAGAGAGAGAGAGGGAGAGACAGACAAGATAGAAAAAAACAGAAAGAGAAAGAGAACAAGACGCAGGAAAAAAAAGAGGAGAGAACGGAATAGAGAGAGAGAAAGAGATAGAAACAGACAGGCAGAATGGGACAGAGGTAGGATGAGATAAGGGAGACAGACAAACAGAGAAAGAAATGCGTACATACAGATAGACAGATATATACCGAAAGAGAGGAAGAACTATATAATGATAAAAAACAAAGTGAGTGAGAGACATAGCTAGAAAGAGAGATTAAAAGAATGAGGTATAAAATGTGTTATGAGTCAGTTCCTGATTTTTCAAAGACATGCCACTATAAATAAGAGCGGTGCTTTGGGTTAGAACTCACGGTACTAAATACACTGTAAAAATAGTGAGAGGTTTTACAGGGAGGATGTTGTATGGCTCATCATGATTAATTGCTTCCCTAATCTTAGTAAAAACTCAGTCCTAACATTTTCTCACCGCCCTAATTGAAATAGAGAAAATCAATAGAGTGAGCACGCATCACGCTAGCTCTCCGCATCAAAAGCACTACGGGCTCTTTATGTGAAACTTCTATAGTCTCTGGCACATGTAGCATCATACTGCGCTTCCATCTTGTTAGTGGAAAACCCACTGAGGCGTGACTCTATCAAAGTGGAGCGGGCACCGATGTTCTACCTCAGGGCCAGTTAGATTCTCTATAGAGGGATGCTATTTATAGATCTATGGGCGTAGACGGCTATCAGGCCAGTTAAGGTGTAGCCAGTGGTATATATATACATCTATGGGTGTAGCCGTCTAGTAGTTCTAGAGTGACATGGTTAGGGCTCTAGCTCTTCCCCGCTGTTTGGCGGCTGGGCTGCGAACATGGTTCGTTCATTAGTGGGAGGGTGTCGGTTGTAGGGAGTGCGTGGTGGGTTGGGTCTAGTGGGTATTTATGGTGAAAGAGGGAGGGAGAGAAAGAGAGAGAGAGGAGAGAGAGGCGGAGAGAGAAAGAGAAATAGAAAGAGGGAGGGAGAGAAAGAGAGAGAGAGAGAGGGGCGAGGGGGATAGAGAGAGGCACATAGAGATATAAAAAAGCCTAAAGAACCAACAAGTAGAAAAACAGAGACATTCGTAAAAACAGACCAAGAGGAAAAGCTTAAAGGGATCTTAAAAAGTGATATGCTGAGACGATGACAAACAGATAAAAAAATCCATATAGGCAGGAAGACAGACATAAACAATTTTATTTCATGAAAATGGAATGTACATAATAAAAGATAGATGTGAACAACCAAAAGAGGATAGTATATATACAAGTATAGGACATATGTCTATGTCAATATCATCAAATGTTACTGGCCTTTATAACAGCTACTCACACATAATGATTTTATTCACTTTTGTTCTCATTTCTGAATTATTTAATACCTAATGTGTTGCTCAGTTTCAACTCATCTGAATTCCTTTACTGATATTTTTATGTGATGATTTTTCCTCCGTGGTTTTTCTTTTCCCCTTGCCAATATGTTAAATTGACTGTTAAATTCGGTAATATTCCAATCACAACTACATGTCATATCCGAATATTTACAGATACGTTTCTATGATGAATATCTTCTCAAATTTTCAATAATTATATTCCCATACGTTTTGGTTTAATTGTACAGACGTATTTTAGCAAACAATTCACTCCATTACTTTTATTTCTTAATTCAATAAAATTCCAAAGTCGATTGGAAATTACAGAGTCAATATAAATTGGAAGCTTCTAGGCTATTTCTTTGATCAGGGACGTCTGAAACCCCCGCAGAGTGACGTAATGCCATCACGTCCTGTGTGACAAGGCATGCATTGTGATCTGCACGTCAACAACACATGACGTAATCGCGCCTTTTAGGCGATGGGCCTTCTGTTGCTCATTGCCTTTGTAACTGTAAGTCTATACAGGATATATGATTGGACGTCGGTGCAGATTCCCTACGTACCGTCTTCGTTCCAAGCATGGGCCTGTTATCACAAGGTCTTTAATATCGTCTAGTGGCCTCCCCTTATTGTCAGGATGTTTTTTCTCCACAACCTATGGAATTTGGCGCATAATCAGATTTTTGGCCCGAAGCAGACGGAATTGGGTCGATCTGTAATTTCGGTTGCACAACCTTCTAGCTAAAATGGGTATATCAATATTTGACATTTTACGAAGCATACCCCCCCCCCTTTACTCCCAATAACGATTCGCCCCCCCCCCACCTCATTTATTTTCCACACCTGCTATACACGCAGAAAAAGACACAGCCGCACTCCTTTGTCTGCTTGTAATATTGATCTAACTTTGAAGGAATTATCTAGTGAAAGAATCCTATCATTGAAGTACACATAGACTGCATTCTCACAATGGTTTGTTCCGAATTCTTAAACCATATGGAGATGTGTCATAAGCCACATTCCCTCACCATTAGATTTTTACTTATAGCTGTGGCATATTTAACTTACAGAAACACTGAGACAGTACAAGCCATCATGCTCTATTGATTCTTCTGTCATCGAAAAAGATAAGATCTGACCAGACTAAAATAAAAATATTAGTAAAGAAAATATTGGCATTGTTTTGGTAACTTGGAAACAGTAAAAGTAGAGTCACTACCCTGTAAGTCATTTTTTAAATATATATTTCTATTTCTATGTATATATTTATCTCTCACTCTGTTTTAAGTCTTTATATTGGATTTGCTGTCAGCGTATATCGACTTAATTATATACCTATATATATAATTATTGTTGGATTTCTTTAACTTTCTTTTCAAGTCCTCAATCTATCTGATATTTACGATTAATCTGGAAAATGTAAATACATAGTCATAAAAATATGATATGTAACGTTGAATGTTTTTATGCATAGTTCTGAAATATTTTTTCACATCCAGTTATTGTATGAAATTTTCAGTTAGGTACACATTCTTAGTTATACAATCCTTTTAGGATAGTCCATCTCATAAATAGTTTTCTTTACAACAAATTACAATACTACGATTACATTCCATTTTAGTCTCTTTGCAGACAGATTCGTCTCCCTATAAAATTATAATTTCTTCGTAGTCCATATATAGTCCCATAACATCTTCGTCTCCATCTATCACTCTAAAACTTCTATGGTGTTATTTTGAGACGCTATTCTTTATTCTCTTCTTACTGGTCGACCGGTAATATTATTTTGACAGACACTAAACTATAAGTATGGTCATTACATCTTTTCCTGTTTGACAGACACTAAACTACAAGTATGGTCATTACATCTGTTACTGGCATTTCTAGCACTGAAATTTCCCGGACAACTTTTAGCGCGTGTTCTGCAATAAATCATTTTCATGATTCATACGTTTTGTTCAGATTATCTTTCTTTAGACCCAAAAAATGATTTTATCAATATTTTCTTGAGAGTGGGGTGGGGGGTTGTTGGATTTCTTTTCTCTTTGTTAAGGTATGTCTTTCTTAGGTTTTTTATTTATTTCGTCTGAATTATCACGTTTTAGCGTGAGTGCTTTGTAGTTTCGAGTCTTATCGTCTCTAAATGTGTGATTTCAAAAAAGTTTCAGAATCCCGTAAGCCTGGATAAATAATCTTTAATTTTTCGATACTTCAACAGTTTATCTCCGGTGCCTTTCAGAAATCAACATCGTTTTTTTTTATACAGATTTGTAATTACATAAATGCTTATGTTTTATCGCAATTTTAAGATAAATATTCCATCAAGTTTTAAAAATCTGTAAGTCTGGATGATTAATCTTTAATTTCTCTGGTGCACTTAAAAAATCAACATCGTTTTCTTATATAAAGATTTGTAATTTCATAAATGCTCATGTTTTCCATATCGACTTTTATCGCAAATTTAAGATAAATATTCCACATGTCGTTTATGTGCTACAGTTCTAGATTAAGTCATTTGTACTACTTTTAAAATAATCAATTACAACTGTTGTTTTTTTTCCATAATTTCTCCTCAATAGTAGGCACACGTTTCTGATTTTCTGAATAAATTTTTATTTTTTATTACAACATTTTATTATTTTTTATATGGCATAAGTGGGACTGTCATTACCGTAGCCCAGTAACGATGTGAACCATGTCTTCCGATGCAAGTGATGCTGCCACTGGCGACTCCACCTGCAATTTCTCCCATTGTCAAATATTTCATCACTTTAAGTGCTTTTTTTTAGCAGTTTGCGGTTAACCGAGGCATATAATTTGCAGTTATATATTTTCTATATATTATTCTTTATTTTGTATCCTTTTTGTATAAATTTGCCTTATTCGTTTTCTTTTGGAATTTCTTTTTTCTCTACATCTATATCCCTAGCTATACCACAGCCTCTCTTTAAAGTTCTGTGTCTATCTGCCTGTTTCTTTGCTTCTGTCTGTCTGTCTGTCTGTCTGTCTGTCTGTCTGTCTGTCTGTCTGTCTGTCTGTCTGTCTGTCTGTCTGTCTGTCTGTCTGTCTGTCTCTCTGTCTCTCTCTCTCTGTCTGTCTGTCTCTCTCTCTCTCTCTCTCTCTCTCTCTCTACAATTTTCTCTCTATGTGGGTGCCTCTCTCTGTCTCTCTTTTCCACCTTTAGTCTTTATTCTCTTCTCTCTGGTTTTATTTTGTCTGTGTGTCTGTCAGTCAATCTTATTGCCTTTCTCTATTTCTCTCCCATTGCCCTTGTCCCTCTTCTCTCTATATTGCTTATTCATAATTTGTCATTCCTATCACTCTATTTATATATAGTCATAAAAGAGGTGTGAAAAGAATGTTATTGATCATTTTTAGACTTTCCCTGTCAATTTAAAAAAAAAGACATCCATATAACCAAAACCAATCAGCTCCCTATTCCCCAAAAAACCATCGTCCCATAATTTGTTAAATCTTTAACACCGCCTGCACCAGGAAGATATACTTGTAAAAAAGCCCGACCATCTGGGATGATGACAGTGGTTTGTGATGTATGTGTCTGGATCTGAGACACGTCTCCACACGCCAGAATTATTTCCGGTGAGGCGAGGCTCCTGTAGCAATTCTATCGAATGCTATAGAGCGAGAGAATTGTCGCTCATTTGAAAAACAGGGTTGATGCAATTTTGTTATACATGATGGTGGATGGACAATAAGTCAAGAAAAGTAAAAATTCGTGGTGAAAAGATAAAGTATAGTTAAAATAATATAATCATTCACTGCCCATTTACAAAACTTGATGAAGGATATGACACAGTTCAGACTCCCGTCGCCCAGAAAACACTTTCCTTAAATTGTTAAAATTTTAACACCGTCTGCACCATGGAGATAACATTATAGAAAAAGCGAGGCCATCTGGGATGATGACAGTAGTTTGTGATGTATGTGTCTGGGGCCTGAGACACGTCTCCACACGCCAGAATTATTCCTGTCGGGCGACGGTTCTGTAGCAGTTAAATTCGATCGGAAGCCATAGAACGCGAGAATTGACGCTCTTTTGAAAAATAGGTTTGATAAAATTATTGTGTTATACACGAAAAATGCCGACGTGGGCATTAAGAGGAAATAGAAAGTAGAAAACAAATTTTGCAAGAAAAAAAATATTGTTCATAGTGAAATTCCATTTTCATTGCTCTGGAATTACTGGATAATTTATTTTATAACTCTTGACAAACGTATGTTTGACATGCCCACACGGGTACTCTGGATGCTAGTGGAAGAAGAAGAAAAAGAAAAAGAAAAAGAGAAAGAAAAAAAAGAAAGAAGAAGAAGAAGAAGAAAAAGAAGAAGAAGAAGAAGAAGAAGAAGAAGAAGAAGAAGAAGAAGAAGAAGAAGAAGAAGAAGAAGAAGAAGAAGAAGAAGAAGAAGAAGAAGAAGAAGAAGAAGAAGAAGAAGAAGAAGATACGAAAAATGCCTCCGTGGGCATTAAGAGGAAATAGAAAATTTTCGTGTAAAGGAAAAAATATAGCAGGAATAAAAATAATGGTTTGTGCAGGAATGGCTTTTTTATTGGTTAAAAATCATCAGGCATTATTAAACGTATATAATTTCTTTTAAAACTATTGGCCAACGTATGTCTTTGGATCACTTTGGAAGCTTTTCTCTTAAAAAGAAAAAGAAGAAGAAGAAGAAAAAGATAAAGAAGAAAAAAGAAAAAGAAGAAGGAGAAGGATAAAAAGAAGAAGAAGAAAAAAAGGGGAAGAAGAAGAAGAAGAAGAAGAAGAAATACAAAGGGTAGATTCGCCCTGTAGAGAAAAACAAACATATCGTATTACATAAAAATATGTATCATATGTATCATGTTCCCAAATCATCCGATATCACTCCTACAACTAAATCCAATCTGTATCAAAAAGGTCAAAAACCACAATCTGGGTCCAAAAATGTTTAGATTTCGTGACTTTTAACTCACGCATACTCTTGCTAAATCTCACTGCGTGACACGAAAATCCTTTCTACTCTTTTTTTTTTATAAATCTTTTTTTTTCGGGGAATTCTTGAAACTAGCGTTTTAGGTTTCATGGGGTAGAACACGCGAAATTTCCATTCCTCGCTTTCCGGCAAAATTCCTTACTCCGCTCCTCTTTGTGTTGTTCTTTTGACTGCACTTTACAACATTGATTTCTTCTTTTTTTCTTTTTTTTTTCTTTTTTTTTTTTTCAGGGAAGCATTGCAAATGATGGATAGAGATAGATATAGAGATACAAATGTCTTAGACAAAAAGATATGTAGACAGACATGTAGATGGATGGATAGATAGATAGATAGATAGATGAATAGATATATAGATATATAAATAGATAAATAGATAGACATAAAAATAGACAGATAGATAGATAGACAGACAGACAGACAGACAGACAGACAGACAGACAGACAGACAGACAGACAGATAGATAGATAGATAGATAGTAGATCGATAGATAGATAGATAGATAAAAAAACTAAAAACCAAAAAAAAAAAAAAAAACCACCCCCCCCCCCCCCCCTTTTTTTTCCCCCAAAGAACAATAGCAATCAAACAAACGCCTCTCCTTTTTGTTTTGTCTACATTACTGAGAAACGAATCTCTCACTTTAAAGAATCCATTAAAGTCTCTCTATGTATTGACAGATAAGAAGGAATGAAAAACATAACAGTTTTATACACTGTGTGATCAAACCCCCTTGAGTCCGGGAGTCTCCCTCCATCATTTCCCTCACATCCCAGTGTTTATGCCTCTCTAGAGTTTTAGCCCCACTGGCACTTTACTTTTATCCGCCCACGGTACAGAAAACTAGATTTCTTTAGTTCTGTTTCCGCCGTTTTCCTGGCCCTTCATCTTGCTCTTTCTTTCTTTTGTCTTTCTTTCACTCTCTCATTCTCTGTCTCTTTTTCTCTCTCTGTCTCTCTCTTTTTTTCTGTCTTTCTCTCATTCTCTCTCTCTTTCTATCTCTCAACTCTCTCTCATTCTCTCTTTCCTCTCTCTATCTCTTTCTCTCCCTCTTTTTCTGTTCCTCTATCTGTCTGTCTGTCTGTCTGTCTCTCTCTCTCTCTCTCTCTCTCTCTCTCTCTCTCTTTCTATCACTCACCTTTCTGTGTCTCTCTCTTTTTTCTGTCTTTCTTTCATTATCTCTCTCTTTCTATCTCTCACCTTTCTCTCTCATTCTCTCTCTCTCTTTCTATCTTTCAACTCTCTCTCATTCTCTCTTTCCTCTCTCTATCTCTTTCTCTCCCTCTTTTTTTTTCTTTTCCTCTTTCTCATTCTCTCCCTCTTTCTTTCCCTCCTCCTCTCTCTATCTCTCTCTCTCTCTCTCTCTCTCTCTCTCTTACTCTCTGTCTCTCTTTGATGTTTCCAAGCTCTCTAGCGTAATCCTACACGACTTCTTCCAGATTTATTTTAAACCGTTTGTTTCACCAGGGTTTCCAATAACATCTTTTAAAGTCTTCTTTGAGAGAGACGGTGGCCGTTTCCGTTCTACTTTAAGTAGCACAAAGTAAACTGATTGCATGTTATTATCTGAGTCGGTATTTTTATACGAAGGGGTACTTTTTAAAAACATAGATTTAAGTTGATGGATCTGATTCATCAAGGGGGGCGCAGTAGCCCTGGGGTACAACGCCGGCTTTCGATATAATGTGACCGGCACAGAAAAGTCATCGCCGCACTGTCTCTGTGTTGCAAAACGTAAAATGTCAGACGTTAAATTTGGGCTCAGTCCTCAATATAGTCTATACAGTTCTTACGTTGGACGCTAAGCATCAACGTCCCTTTCAAATTCAGCGACAAATCGCCTCTAATGATGAAAACCTTCTAAACACTGCTATAAAGAAACGATTTTTAATTCATGGAAATGATACATAAAGCTATGTTTGAATAAAGTGAAGAATGCACAACAAGTAGCTATTAATAGGTTTAATAAAATTTTAAAAATACGAATTTAATGTATTGCGGAAGAAAAATGGAAAAAAAAATTTTTTTCGTGAGAAAGACACTTTTTTTTTTAAAAACTTTTCCAAGGATGCACATACACAAAGATCGAAATTCGTGTATGCCAGATTACTTTTCTTACTTGTGTTTTTTCCGTTTCCCGCACACCAATCTCACATCTGACTTCGGGGAAAGTTAACCTGATCAGTCTGGCTGATTTAGGGTCACATGTTCCAGACATTTGCACAGTCAGCAGATTCTCTTAGCAGTGCCAGATATGCTAGTCAGTGGAATGGTCAGAAAAGAGGAACCAATAGAGAAACAAAGTAAAGAAAAGAAAAGTAAGGAAAGACAAAGGCTGTTTCGTGTAGGCCATGTTACCCATAACGAAGGCTTCTCTCTTTCCTTTTCTTCGTTGCCTTGGGAACCACTTTAAATGATAATGAAGTTGGAGAGCTACAGCTTTGCGAACAGTTGTTCTTTTTGCCTTCGGTACAAGGGAAAAACGTATAGAATCTAACCATACAAAAATGCACTCTACATAAAGAGATGGGTCTCAAGAGTGGCTATTGTGTAACATGACCAATCACACGTTGTGCCCATAAACGTCTTAACCTTTAGCGTTACAAGATGACCATTGGGAACATTGAATAGGTTTCTAAACGAGAAGAGACTAGGACAGCGGACTGGCGCAATTGGTAGAGCCTTGGTCGCCCAATCTAGAGGTCATTGGTTCTATATCTAAGATTAGACAAAATCTGACGCCTCCCTAGGCCTATTCGTTTGCTCCTGCTCAAATTCTATCTGTCCGATTTCTTTCTCTATGGTTGGAATCGATGCCAGCATCAATTGACTCGCTGAGACAGGAGTCCTGGTATCCTCGCATTGTTTATATTATATAAAAAATCAACCGGCTTATAAGAATTTTGACTTCTCTCTCCGATCAAAGAATTAAAGAAATCACCGTTGGTACACCTCCTTTATCCCTTGACATACGGAAAGAGAATCTGAATCGAAACTTAAAAACAATAATGTCAGTAGCATAAGAAATTGTGGACAGCTATATGATTTTCAAATAAATAGAGCCTCTATAACAATGCAGTTTACAACCTTGGGCTAAAATTGTTAAGATACGTTTTTCTTTAAAAAAGATAAATGAGTAAATAAAAAATATTTAATAGAAAAAAAACAGCCTCCCTTCGGAGAGAAAAAGTGTATGTATTTTTAGGGACTCATTAGACGAGGTTCGATTAGGAATGTGTACATTTCTTATCAAAGCGCGGATAAGAAGCATATTTGGTTTAAGATATAAGCCCCTATTAGCGTCCCGCATTTGGGATGAACAAAAATTACTCTTTTTTAGGATTGTGTTTGAAGTTCTGAACAACTGACATTTTAAATTCGTTTTTCTCTTTTTTTGTTCTTGAATTAATCCGTGTAGTTGTGTTGCAGGAGCGGTATTGCTAGAGTTAACGTTTTTTGTGTGTTTGCTTTGTTTATGAATGTTTATTTTTACTTACTTTTTTGTATAACATTCTATTGATACGTTTTCTTCGTATACGCCCTGTTTTATTTGTCTTGTCGTTATTCTATCACTCTCTTTCTTTCTCTCTCCCTCCATCCTTTTCCCCCGCTCTCTTTATCTCTCTCTCTCTCTCTCTCTCTCTCTTTGTCTCTCTCTTTTCCTTTCTCTGTCTTTGTATCTGCGTCCATATATATATTCATCTGTCTGTCTCTCCCTTTTAATTTTCTTGTCTTTGACTCTGTTTATGCCCCCCCC
>RQTK01001182.1:106882-114824 GCA_003991915.1 Elysia chlorotica | reverse complement strand
CTCTCTCTGTCTCTCTCTCTGTCTCTCTCTCTCTCTCTCTCTCTCTCTCTCTCTCTTTCTCCTTCTTTCTCTTCCTCCCACACTCGTCTTTTTCCGTTTTCTTTCAATTTTCTGCAAGCTTTTCAAGATGTTCGTGTGTACCTGCTTTTTATGTTTTCTCTGATCGATCGGCTGCAAAAGGTGCTTGAAAATCCCCTCCAAACCGGATGGCCAAAAAATACCAGACGTGCAATCTCTGCTCTTTCATCGTTGTTTCACCCTCTGCTCTTGAAAGCGCGGCTGAATCAATTTCTCTACACACGCCATTTCCTGTGTTTTCAAGTGTGAGAGTTCCATCAAATCTTCCAATTGCATTGTTGTGCATTGTTGTGCATTGTTGTGAATTGTTGTGCATTGTTGCGCACTTTGCAAAATCGATTTAAACCTAATTTGTATAGAGTTGATTTAGATCTTATTCATTCGTGTTTTAGTGCAAATTATAATTTGGCGAAACCCTCTGTTTGTGTTTCTCCCGCTTTATTTTTTGGGTTTTATCCATAATTATGAATACATTATTGTTGTTATCTAAGCATACTCTCTATCTCTCCGATTTTCCTTTTTGTCTTTATCTGTCCCCCTTTCTCTCTCTCTCTCTCTCTCTCTCTCTCTCTCTCTCTTCCTATCTATATATATATTTCTAGTTATACTTATTTGAATAACAGATTATAGACTTTATCGATTGGTGAGCGAAATGATGGTAGAGGAAAAGAACGAATTACACAAAGCATACGAGACACTTGCAATATTCTGTCCATAGATTTTCTGGCGGGGGGTGGGGTTCTGGGGGTGTGTGGGTGAAAACGAGTACTTTCAGGCGTTGTCACTTAACTTAGGAGACAAATTATAGTTGATGTTGTTTAAAAATTCAACCACTCTGTGAGGTGTATTTTACAACCCAAAAAGAAGGAAAAAAAACAGGAACTGATTTACTGAGCGATAAGGTTAATATAATACCTAAGATATTTGTGTCATAATAGAATGATATAAAATCAATCTCGTTTGACCTCTCCGCTCTACATTTGAACCAAATCGATTTTCATGCATCCAGACATTTGATCATAAAAAACAAACACTAGACTCTAGTTCTTACACTTTTCAGCGTCGCGTATCTTATGTGGCCCAGATTAAGCCGTCTTACATCAAGTATGTTATTTTTTTCCAGTTTGTCTCTCCCTCTTATGTCCATATTCTAATGACTAGTTTAATTGTTATGTATTTTTCCTGTTAGTACGGATCAGTTAGAACGTCTAGCTATGTTCATAACATTCAATAACCTAACCTATTAATAATTGTGTGTCTAATTGCATTTTCTTGTTGTTGCCGTTGTTGCTGTTGTTTTTCTTCTTTTTCTTACAATTGCTTTTGGGTTATTGTTGTTTTAAGAATTAGTTTGACATATTCATTTTATTTTTCATATGTCCATCCCTTTTATTTTACAACTAACTCTTTAATAAATATCTTACTACAACCTTTTTACAATAATAATTATTGTTCGAATGACGTTTGCTACAATATGACAATATAATAATGTCGATCTAACAAAAATATGAAACTTTGCACCCAACGCCAAAACATTTTCGAAAACTAAGATTGACAGCTCCCAATAAAGACAATAAAAACCAGACCCACAGAGATAGAATTATTGGTACTTGATGAGACCAGGGGGGTGGGGGGGGGGGACCAGGTCTACAGAGGGTTTGGTGGTGTGTGGGGCGCGGGGGGGGTGGGGGGGGGGGCTAGGGAGGATGTCTTGCCACTTCCCAGGAGATTTCTATCACTGTGTCAGGCTTGGCTCTTTGGTCTTTCATGTCTCGCTGTCTGAGCGCGGCCTGACAAGCAGAATCGGCTCATGACAAGATTTTCCCTCCAAGGTTTGGGTTCTCTCTTTCTTTCTTTCTCTCTTTTTCTCTATCTGTCTTATTCCCTCTGTCTCTCTCTCTTTCTCTCTCTCTCTCTCTCTCTCTCTCTCTCTCTCTCTCTCTCTCTCTATGTCTCTTTCTCCTTATCTCACACTCTCTCTCTCTCTGTCACACTCTCTCTCTGTGCCTCTATCTCTTTCTCTTTCTCTCTCTCTCTCTCTCTCTCTCTATCTGTCTCTATCTTTCTCTCTTCTTTTTTTCTATGCCTCTTTTCCTCCGTGACTAGCTCTCTGTCTTTTTCTCTATCTGTTTAATTTCTCCCCCCCCCTTCATATATCATTTTCTATGTCTTTCTCTCTTTCTTTCGTTTTTACGAGTCTTTATCTCTATATCTCTCTTCCTCTGTCTTTCTAGTTTTTTTCTCTATAATATTCCTTTCTCACTTTCTTAGCCTCTCTCTTTTATTTTTCGCTATCTCTCGTGCTCGGTCTCTCTCCTTTATTTTTCGCTATCTCTCTCTCTCTCTCTCTCTCTCTCTCTCTCTCTCTCTCTCTCCACCCCTCTGTGTGTGTCTCTGTCTCTCTCCCTCTCTGCCACTTTCGCTTTTTTATTCTCTCCATTCTTTTTATTTTTATGAAACGTTCAGTTTAGCAATTATGTTGAATCCGATTTGGCAAAGAATGATGTACGCCAATTTCGCCGGAGGCGCCAGCCTTGTTTGTGAGGTATCTCGAGTACCACAAGCAATTATAGAGATTGTACTGACAACTTTTGCTCTGGTTTATGTGCAAAAAACTTAGAAAAAGTACCATTAATTGCAGTAATTGAGGAAATTTTTCATAACAAATAAGTAGTAGAGCCTTCGAAAGCTTTTCTCCTACTCGTCTGATTATTGCCAGTGCCATAGAGTGGGAAATAGTAGATCTCTAGTCTCTAGTAGTAGTACTAGTACTTAATTTGCTTTTCAATCAGCAATAAAGTTCTTTGAGGGAAATCGCATTTCATAGATGAGGGAGAAAAGTCCAGTGCTTTCCTAGATTAGTTCGAGCTGTGTGTGTGTGTGTGTGAGTGTGAGTGTGTGTGTATGTGCGTGTGTGTGTGTGTGTGTGTGTGTGTGTGTGTGTGTGTGTGTGTGTGTGTGTGTGTGTTAAGTGGCTCCCGTCCAGTATCATAGGTCTCGAATGGCACACGACAAATGGGTTGGTGCTCTTTGAACGTGAAAGTTGTTTGTTGAAAATGTGAGTGAAAAATTGGTAGAGACAGTGAGAGAGCGAGAGAGTGAAAGAGAGAGAGAGAGAGAGAGAGAGAGAGAGAGAGAGAGAGAGAGAGAGAGAGAGGAAACTGAGAGACAGAAATATATTTTCTTTCATCTTAATATGTTTGGATTTCGTATTATATTATGCATCGCGAACGTAACTGTGATTATAATCACTGGAGATAAACATTGCAAGATAGATACAAGATATAAGAAGTTTGACTGAAGTACAAATTGATGCATGTCATAAAACTGCGGCATGCATGCAATGTAGATATATAATCGATCGATATCTTGCAATAGATAATTGATTGGGATGTGCACTGTAAAAAATTTATCAATAGAATGGTTTAAAAGGTAGATGTGATTTATTTTGTATAATAAAAATGTTAACATTTTAAAATAACGTAAAGACTGTTAAACTGCTCTTTACTACTATGAGAGAATACGTGCAGTAAGATTAAAACCCTGAAAAAGTTAATATATTTGTAATAGGCAAAGTAACATTTATTAATTTAAAAAAAATTGATACAACCTTAACATAATAAGCAAGTCTTTCTAATCCATATGACTGTGTCGAATCAACCAGGACATATGACCAAAGATATATGTGTGTATGTGTGTGTGTGTGTGATAATAGAGTGATCTAAAATCAATCTCGTTTGATCGATCTGCTCTACATTTGAACCAAATCGATTTTCATGCAGCCAGACACGTGATCATAAAAAAAGCAAACACTAGACTCTAGTTCTTACACTTTTCCGCGTTGCGTATCTTATTTTGTCCAGATTAAGCCGTCCTACATCAAGTATACAAATAAGTTACATACATTATCCTTAGCTCCCAAGATACATTGCGGCCTGTAATGTGATCCTATTGTCGGCAAATCAAGTTGGGGATTTTAAATACGCTTTGCAACATATCTGGACTGAGCATCGATAAATTGTATATGTTTTTGTAACAGTTTATATTGATACATGAAAACTTATGTTTTTGCCAGTCACAACTAATTAAAAACGAGCTATGAATAAAATATTAAGAAGGTTTAAATCAATTATGACATATTGATCAGTAAATGAGTTTAATTCAAGATTAAATTAGTGTTGGCTAAACAACATTGTGAAGTAAAATATAGCCTAAAAGTCAATCTTCTTCTATATAACAACTCCTGCGTTTTAATTCGTACAAAGATCTTTTCAAGAAACCACAGAAATGTAATTGCCAATATTATAATTGTCGCTGCAATATTTGATATACCGCCCACTCAAAGGAAGCGGTAAGAGTAGACCTGGGGCTGTGTACTGTACTGTAGCTCATAGATATAAATATATAAAATTATAGCAATTTATGCTATTTATAGATCTATGACTGTAGCTCACCAAACATTCCGACCTTTTCACGGCCAGTGCAGGCCTACAATGTGTATAGGATCCAGTTTCATCAAACAATCACGGAGACATTCGATCCCAGGAAGAGCCAAGAACAGGTAGAAAGTGTTTACAAGTGTTTATATTCAGCTGATGTAAAATAGAGAGTATGTGTGTGTGTGTCAGAGAGAAAGATAGAGAAAGAGAAAGAGAGAGGGGGAGAAAGAGAGAAGTATAGAGAAAAAGCCGGAAAGATAGAGAGAGGGAGGGAGATATAATGAAAGAAAAGAGGAGAGAAATTGGGAAGTAAAAGAGAGAGAAAGAGATAAAGATGGAAATCAAGAAGCGAAAAAGCGAAAAAGAGAAATAAAGAAAGAGATAGAGATAGATAGATAGATAGAAATAGAGAAATAAAGAAAGAGAGATAAGAAGATAGATAGATAGATAGATAGAGAGAAGAGAGAGAGAGAGAGAGAGAGAGAGAGAGAGAGAGAGAGAGAGAGAGAGAAAAGTCGAATAAATGATTGAATAAAATGTAATTAGCAATAAAAGTAGTCTTTACGTCTTTGAATTCCCCAGTTCGAAAGCTGTGTAAAGTCAGCGAAAGTATAAAGCTAAAATACTAAAATAGTGATAAGGGATTTCTGGTATTCCCGCTTTGTGCGAGTGAAGGACTTTGAAATTGGTATAATAGCCGCGATACATATCCACGAAATACGTTGGCTTCTGTCAAAAGACTAAAGAAAAAAACACGAAAAAAACAAGTTATGTTTTTCTTACGTGCTAAAGCCACGAAGAAGTGAATTAAGTCACAATCCAGTGAGAACCATACTAGTATATAAGAAAAAGTGAGAGGGAAATTCTGCAATCGTACCCCCCGACTCATGTTATTTGTTATTATTGATCAAAATGAGCTATATAAGGATATTTCGAGAGAGCGAGAGAGAGAGAGAGAGAGAGAGAGAGAGAGAGAGAGAGAGAGAGAGAGAGAGAGAGAGACAGAGAGAGAAGAGAGAGACAGAGACAGAGACAGACAGACAGAACAACAGACAGAGACAGAGAGTGACATGGAGAGACATAGACAGACGACATACATACATACATGCATACATACAGACAGACAGACAGACAGACAGACAGACAGACAGACAGACAGACAGACAGACAGACAGACAGACAGACAGACAGACAGAAGATGCTAGAGATACATAGACAGAGACTGAAAGACAACAAAAACCCAAAGTGAAGTGAGGATATTATGAAGGCGCTAAATACCTTGAAAAGGTTGGGAAAAATCTCAACCCTACATACAAAATACATGTAATTATATAACTTTAATAAGTACGCATGTGTTTTGTCTCTCTCCTATTTTAACGCTTCCTTGGTATTAATATCAAAAGTCAATAAAGCAGACCTTTTTTCAAACGGAGATTTTCTTTCCTATAAAACAAAAGTTAGGTGCATGTATAGACAAATTGTTCATGCGAAAATAATGTAGGGTAATCTTTGAGATAAACCAGGCTCACAATCAATCTACCGGACTTAACAAGTAATGAAATTAGTGCTGTCAAAGCAATTTCACACCACGCTAAAAGAAATTATCAAAGCGCCATTTCCATTAGTCTGTTATATATCATGACCTGAGAAAAATAAGGTTTTATCTACTGTCGTTCTCAGTTTCCTATATATATATAATTATATACACATGGAAAATATTTTTTTTTTCATAATTTATATATATAGGTATAGCGAAATGTTTATAGAGAAAGTTACAAAAGATACATAGATAAATAACGAGAACCGTCGTATACGGTTTCCTATATATATATAATTATATACACATGGAAAATATTTTTTTTTTCATAATTTTTCGGCCTTTTCAATTGTAACAAATTTGATAAAACTTTTTTTTAATTCTCAAACCAAGCTGAATAGTTATCTGGGAATAGTAGAATTGTCTTTTCTTTTAGTCCTATTTTTCGATAGAACCTTCTTTTTCCCAGGTGAATATAGTTTAATGGTGTGGTGTTGTGGTCACCAAAGAATCGTGAATATGATATTAATTTCACGGCATTGTCTAGCTGATCCATCACTTTAATATAATCCAGATCCAATCGAATCGTGAAGCGACGGTGCCAGATGCCGACCAGTTTATCCGGTTTAATCATTCCTTGACACGTACACGGTACACACACGATATTTAATCATATGTATCCAGTCCTGGAAATAGACAATGGTTTAGCCTATAAAGACACTAAAGGGTGTAAGTACAACGTAATAGTAGCGTACGACTTCGACTAACAATATGAAAAAAAGAAAGTTTACGACTAGTTGCAAGCTGCTGCGTAGAATTCAGTTGAGTTGGTTTAACGTCCAACGTCAGCACTAGATAGGCTATAATTTGGACAGACCACAAGACTGACGTTTGTTATTTTTATATAAAAGGTTGAGTAATGAGATGGCAGGTATGTGAAGTATTAAGTAATTATAATAGTGATATTATAATAGTGTAAAATGGACAGATTAGTGCTAATCGTTGAAGAGGAAATTGGGGTTCTTGTGGCTTTTACAAACGTGCGAACAAGATGGGGGAAGAGAATGTGTGATAGAGATGAAGAGAGATGAATAAACATGTGCACAGAGAGAGAGAGAGAGAGAGAGAGAGAGAGAGAGAGAGAGAGAGAGAGAGAGAGAGAGAGGGGGAGAGAGAGAGAGACATGCATACAGACATATAGACAGAAATAGAGACAGACTGACAAACAGGCAGACAGAGAGATCAATAGATAGAGAAAGAAAGAGATGGAGATGGAAAGACAGAGAAATTTACAGTTTGAGAGATGGGTGAAAGAGCGAAAGATAGATAGAGAGAGAACGAAAGAGAAAGCTAGACAAAGAAACAGAGACGCCTACAGACAGAATTTTTTACCAAGAGAAAAAAAATGCGAATCTTATTTTAATTTTTAACTGATGGTAAAACATTCAAATACCAATAGTTGCTCTCATTACTAATTTTCAAATGTTTTTTGCATATAATTATATATTGACTACTGTTTGGGGTGTAGGTATCTAACATGTTTATACTCTGTACCGGTTGATAAAACTGCAAGATCAATAACTGAATAAAGCAGCACCCATGTTTACAATCATGCGTTTCTCTATGCATCCAACTCCACTCAGGACCGTTTGCCCAGTCTCATTATTTGGTGCACCAAGTTCCCCCTTGGGAAAATCCATCGTCCCGGGATTAATAACGTCGATATCGGATGCAAATTGTAGGGTGGGGGTGTCAGGGTTTGGTGGGGAAACAAGTGTGAGAGACGACCAGGGAGGGGTGGAAAAGAAGGCTGGTGTAGGGGTGTGGGGATGGGTTTGTGGATGGAGTCTTAGAGATAGAGGGAGGGAGTCGCAAGGAGTTTGGGAGA
>RQTK01001182.1:86716-97297 GCA_003991915.1 Elysia chlorotica | reverse complement strand
ATTATTATTTTTATTTCTATTGTTATCATTATTTTTATTTCTATTGTTATTATTATTATTTTAACAGAGTGGTTTATTATTATTATCACTTCTATAAACAGATAAACGATGAAACAACCCAATTTAGTATGGCAGTAGGGTGAGTTAGCCTCAGGTCGCTTGGTATACGTTTAGAGCTTTAGTCCTTGAAAGAAGTGCTTTTTACCGAGAAATTCACGTATTGTTTTACGTCAAGTTGACCATTTACTGTGTATGTCTTTTTATATTTTTTACACTCTTCCTCTCTTTTTTCATTGGCTTCTAGTCTACTTTTTGTTTGTCTTTTTATCTGTCTCCACATTCTTTTTAGCCATATGACTCTCTGTCTCTCTGATACTGTCTTCATTTCTCTGCCCCATTCTCTGTATTTGTGTCTGATTTATTTTTTTAGCCTTCCCTCTGTGTGTCCCTATCTGTCTTTCTCATGTTTCCCTCTCTCTCTCCCTCTCTCTCTCCTCCCCCCCCCCTCTCTCTCTCTCTTTGTCCCTCTCATATGTATCCCTCTTTATCAGTGTCTTTGTAAATATTAGATGTCAGTCCAACGTTGAATGAGTGTGTATACTTATCTTAAATCACGGAACATAAAATACTTTTTTTTTTTGAAATTTTAAAGTCTTGTAACGAGATTGTTTAGCTTTCCACATGACATTTATCGAACAAAATGCCAATTTGCTAGCTATTGTAATATAACAAGCCCATTTGGGGAAAACACTAAGACTCAATCATATTTGAATTGGCTTTCTAAGTAATGCATAATCAATACATGAGGCAACCTAAGAGCAACATCTTTTATCCAATTAACGACACGTTTGTTTAAAAGATATTAAATTATATGAAGGAGATAGAGAGAGATAGAGAGAGAGAGAAAAAAGAGAAAGAGAGAGAGAGAGAGAGGGAGATCGAAGCAGAGGGATGTAGAAAAGATAGATAGGAACAAACTTATATGGACAGTGAACAGCTTGATGTTGCCAAGAGAGAGAGTGTGTGTGTGAGAAAGAGAGAGTGTGTGTGTGAGAGAGAGAGACACAGAGAGAGAGAGACAGAGAGAGACAGAGAGAGAGGGGGAGGGAGAAAGAGAAGGAAAGAGAGTTAGAGAGAGAGAGTGAAGTATTAGAGAGACAGAGATAAAGAGAGAGAGAGAGAGAGAGAGAGAGAGAGAGAGATAGAGAGAGACAAATGTATTATATATAATGGATCCTCCAAACGAACTGAACGGACGTAAAACTTGGAATAGAAAACACCAATGCTGTTGTATTATGAATCGTTCTAAGGACGTCAACCTAGAAATAGAGTGGCCCAACGCCGCCGGATGGGTATTCACTTTAATAAACCTAGAGAACGGTATTCAAGGACAGAGTGCATTCTAATGCCCTTGTACGTGAATGATTTATAACTATGAAAATAATCCCCCCAATGCACCGTATATGCATCCTTCTTAGAAACCTAGAACATCTGACGCTAGACAGAGAATGCCTCCAATACCGCCGTATAAGGCTCCGCTAAGTAACCTAAGAGATGTAAAAATAGAAACAGAGTGGCCCTACTTGCTACCGTACATGAATTCTCCTTAGCAACGCGTGAAAAGTGTCCCGTAATTCCCGACACATCCTTGAGTGGAGAGATTATTCCACCTGAGCCGGTCCAAGAGCTTGTAATCCCAGGGAATCTGCCTTGTCGTGAGAGAGATTAGGACCAGGTACTTAGCCAGAGAGCATTAGATGCCACACCAAGACAGGTCGGGAATGATGCATGTCGACATATGCGGCGGCGAAGCATTATGATTAATATTATAACGGCAATGAAATGACCGCACCGCATTTTCGTTTGATATTACAACCACAGCTATTACGTCATTCAAAAATACTATGTAATTCTTTGATAACAATTAAAATGGGCTCTTTGCATGTCGAAATTTGATAAAGATATGCAATCAAAAAGATTTATATCATGATGTAGGGGAAATCCATGCTGTGAAGTTAATTGACTAAATGAGCGTCTATTTATGTTTGACAGAATACGTTTATTGTCTGGGCCTGGCTGTTACCGTGTAATGGTATTGCTCATGAAAAGTTATACCTTATAATAGTATTTTTACGACAGCTACATTCATGCTGTAAAACCAAAGAGCAATAAATGCCACGGCAAAACATGTCTGCAATGATGCTTATCGGTATGGGGACGTCGATAATTCGGATTATTCATTGTTTTGGCTGGTGGGGTGGGCTGACAGAGGGGAAAAATTGTTCTTAGCATGTAAAATTGTGATTCAGACTACAATAAACAAAAACAATATCTCATAATACGGGTTAAATCAATGCCATGTTTTATAACGGTGAAGAAAGGAACACGGATTAATAAAAAATCAATCGTCCAATTTTGCCTGACTAAATACTGTTATCGTTTAGATTTTGTTAACTCTGTCTGGCTTCTTAAGTGAAATGATCTCGCTCTTGAAAAGTTATATCTAAAAACAGTATTCATTTAACGACAGCTGCATTTGTGCTGTCAAACCAAAGAGCATTAGATCATAAGATGCCATAGCAAGACATGTCTGGAGAGATGCAGGGTGGAGCGACTGCGGCGATATCGCATAGATTCTTTATAGATTTGACGTCTGGGAGGGGCTGATCAGAAATAATGATATATTTGAATTTTTGCTTGTCGAAGACTGATGTAACCCTTCAACAAACAGGATTAAGACCATATGTGGGTTTATTTCATGCTTTGTGGTATAGCCGTGTAGAAGGAAACTGTTTATCAATTAATTGAGCGTTAATGTGTTTGATAAAATATTCCTCTATTTCTGAAATTGTGTATCTTTGGATGACTTCCAACAAAAACTTATCTAACTCTTAAAGGTGTTAAACATTTTTTTTTACAATAGCTAATTTTTTGCTTTATCATTAAGTACAATAAACTTGATGATATGTATGTAAACTTCTATAGCGAAAGCAAGAGTCCTAGTGTTTTAGGTAGGCTTTAAATGGGAATTAACTCTCCAAGCTAAGTTAATTCATTTTTAGTATCAGACACTACCCGTAATCCAGAATATAAGTTTATAGCCTAAAGATCCCCAACTAATGGTAGGTTTAATTGAGTTGTAAAAACTTAGAGCGCTGTCATTCTTCCTACAGTCAGTGGGTTCTTGCGCAAAATTAACTTTAATTCAAAATTTAATTGACTTTTCGAACGGCAGCTCAATCAAGTGGTCGCCCTTCTAAAGTAACCCCAGTGATCCCCACTGTCCGCCACAGAGCGACACTAACACTCCGATCTGAAGTGTCTGTCCTCACTTAATTGAAATGTCGCGATCTCCTCCTGTCTACTTGGGCCGATATCTAGATCTAGCTCTATCGATCTTCCTGAGAGTGCCGAGTTGGAATTGGTTGCCGAGAACCGATCCACCAGGTACCTACATCCATCGGAACAGGTACCGCATTACATAGCGCTGGAACTCTTCATGTTCCGGTATCCGTTACTGTTCCTGTAACTGTAACTGTTTTTGTGATTGCCGCTGTTCCGGTAACTGTATAGGTAACTATACCGATATTCATGAGACTAGATTTAGCTATATGAGTTAGAATTTTGCTGACTTCTCGCGTCTTCCTCGCCTTCTTCCCCTTGCATATGTCTGAAATTCTGTTACACTTCATCCACGAGTGTGCTTTTTGCGGATTATGTAAGATATCATATAAATGGTGAAATAGCTACGGGTACCGGTACCGTACAGGTACATGTGATTCCAATCCTGTCCAGGTACCGGTACATCGATATAATTCGGTTGCCCTTCTGTTTGAGGACGGTGCTAGATCGTGCGGTAAGATACGCGCCGATACTTCCATTGTTTCTCCGGAAATTGAGGCTCCTCGAGGGAAGCTGCATTAGAGATTTGGAGATTGGTGATTGGCCCAAGAGTTCAGCCTACAATAAAACCAGCCGCTCTCTCTAAGTCTGAGCTATCTAGGTTCACCAACTGTCTTCATTCCCGCTTGATAACATCGGGTAGTTTTGAGAAAGTGAGAGAAGATAAAACACCACTAGAAGATACTTAGTATACATTTGGACTAGCTTTATTTTTTTTTTTACTCTCTGTCTTAAGATTATCAGTTAAATTGAGTTTAGTAGATTGTCAACACCAAATGCCAGTACTTTGTAGAATTTATTGTGGACGAGTCCCAAGACTAAAGTCTGAAAGTATACAAGTTGCCACATAGAGACAGTGAGAAAATACCTTGGCTTATGTCTAAGCCAATTACAGTATACTGACACCGATTTAACCAGTAGCTGACAAAATGTATTTTGACCAACCGTTGGTTAAGAAATATTGACTTCCATATTGGTAGACGTGAATTAAGACTGACTAGTTAAAGGTCCTGATAACATAGGGTACATTTGAAGAGTTTAGGAAAGGTAAAACAGTCATGGACGATACGTTGTTTGGAAAGTTTATGACATGTATCTTAAAAACAACAACATGTAATGCGTATTTGTATTTCGATACGGACTCAACGTTTCCTTCGTGTTTTTACATCTTGTGCATGTTATTAATGAATGTACAACGAAAGCAATTTGCATAAACTGAAACGTATTTTTCAATTAAGATAAAACGCTATATTTATCCGCCAAGCGAAATATAAAGAGATTATTGCCATACAATGTCTACAAATAATTAAGATAAAACGCTATATTTATCCGCCAAGCGAAATATAAAGAGATTATTGCCATACAATGTCTACAAATAATGATCTTTCCTTTATAAATTAATAATGTTGAATACTTGAAGAAAATGTAAAAGAAAGAAAGTCACATGGGACCACTCATGAGCAGTACATCAATAAGAGTATCCTGCTTAATATAGGACATGTGCTAGATTTTAGAAACAAAACTTTTACTTCCTCCTCTTACGATTTTCTATGTAGTTTAAGAAAAGTTTCACTCCCTTGAAAAAAATGGGAAAAACGTAGACCAGCTGAAATTCAAACCGCGATCGTCTTGCCCATTAGTGGCGAGGACTACCATCTAGTTCACCTGACGGTGTTTATTGGTGCAAACCTGATACCCACTACCGTTAGAACACGAAGAGGGAGAAGACCTGGTAACATTTTGATCCAAATCATTTCTAAAAGTAACTAAAAATGCATTTTCAAGACCCATAATAGCAATATGTTTTTTTTTAATTGGGGTCGGCAATGTGCATGCAATAATAATGTCAAAACAGGTAATTGAGATATCAGGCAAAACCATCAATATATTAATTTTGTTTTGTCTTTTGTAAATCTATGGCTATACGTGTTGAAGTAAAAATAAATATCTTGCTGTATAGATAAACATCGTGCTGTATAAATCTCCAACAGAGTTTCGAAGACAAGACATAGATCAAACAACCAGACATTTAATTTCCGCTTCGAAGAAACCTAGGATCACCTCAAGACATTGGCGATTTTATTTCTTTTCTTTCCGTCTGATTACGTGAACATTTTCTCGTTGTTTCGATCTTCTGTTTGACAAATTTTCCCCGTTTTCAATACATCTCATTATTCTACTTCCGGTGAGATCACAAGGTAAGATTAATGGCTGTGCCAAGCCAGGCAACATAATGTTGTCAGTTGCCATAGCAACGGTGAAGCGACTATCAATTAGGAATGATTGGTTGTTTTGGTATCTAGGGGTAAAAATTGCTGTACCTTCTGTTTACTGAGTGGAATTAAAGGGCTCTGGAACAAAGAGAAAAGGGGGTGGGGAAAACAATACACTTTGATTGATAATGATTAATTTTTAATGGTAGGAGTTACATAGTATACGTTTCTGACAACAACAAAAAACAGAATTGTATAGTAATCAAAGTGCAACGGTGAAAAACAAAATAGTTAACCTAAAAAAAAAGATATTTACAGAAAAATACAAAACGTTTAGTTTTAACTACAATCATTATTGTGCTGCTTCTGATCGCGGATACATGCATAAAATAATAGTATCATTTACTTATGATGCGATATTGATAAATTGATCACTCAGTCTTTTTAACAGGATTTGTAATTGTAATTATTGTAAGTAATATTTTTGGAAACACTTTTATTTATCGCAGGGAATTCCTTTTTCCTTTTTTGTTCTCACAATTAGCCAATCTTATTTTAAGTCTAAAGATTTCATTACCTATTTACTTTACATATTCTTGTTTTAAGAGTTTGTCTCCGTTCCAACAATCTTTTTAAAAATGCGAACGGGTCTTCAAAAAACAAAATATATGAAAAGGCAAGATGAGAACATTGCGAAATATCACACGATCTTCTGAGTTTAGTATGCAGAAACATGTGACATTGTAAGACATTACACTTACGACCCTCCCGTTATATAACATTATTTGATGGCGATCAAACGTAAGAAACTAACAAAACTAAACCAATTGAAACGACGTATGGTAAAAACATTTTGCTTGGAGAGTCCTAAAATGCAGCTGTAGAATTATAATAAAACCACATGCCTAACAATTCGAACATTCCCTCGAAAATCTTACAACGCAGCTTTAGAACCTTAAAATGAAGTTGTAGAAATAATATAAAACCACATGCCTAACAAATTAATCGGAAAATCTCTCGAAAATCCTAAAATACAGATGTAGAAATAATATAAAACCACACGATTGACAAATCGAAAAATCTCTCGAAAATCCTAAAATACAGTTGTAGAATTAATATAAAACCATATGCCTGACAAATCGAACATTCCCTAGAAAATCTTAGAACGCAGCTTTAGAACCAATATAAAACTTCATGCTTGACAAATGGAAAATTCCCTGGAGATGAAATGCAGGTTTAGTGATGTATGTGCATCCGCCAAACGAGTCACTAATGAGGTCCCAGGTGACTGATGATGCATTGTTCTCGTTCTAATTTAATATACCTTACTATAGTCAGAATAATTAAGCCAAACCTCGTATGGGCATGTTGCACTTTCGCAAATTTAGAGGATGAATAAAAAAAAGATCTCGCTTCTGCCATTGTCCAAGATTTTAATGTTCTCCCATATCCTTTTTTGTTAATAAAAAGAACCTAAATTTCCGATGCTGGAATACGGATTTTTGTTCTGAATAGCTGCACATCTTTTCTTATGAGGTCCATGCACTGAAAAGTACTGTCTTATTTTTCAACACCATAAAAAATTGTGCACTTTTAGTAGATGTCAACAATATAATTATATCTTGGTTATGCTATTTTCTGGGATTCATTATTCCTAATCCTTGTTTTTTTTATTTTATTTTTTTTTTTTTTTTTGGGGGGGGGGGGCATGTTGACTACTTTGGAATAATGTAATGGTTTACTCCTAAATAGCTGTTCCTCGTTTCCTATTTTCTTATCAGTTCAATACACTGAAAGGCACTTGGCTAGTGCACGGCATGTTTAAACAAATTTCCCTTTTTAGCGACAACAAATTTCCCGGTATTAGCTATCAGTTTCCTTAGTGTGGTATGTACAACGTCGGGGTAGCTAGGCTTGCGACTCTCCGAATGCCTCTTTAGGCATAATATGCTTTTAGGACGAGTCGTAAGCTTACCGAAATGTACTTTCGCCCCTAAGTGATCAAAGTGTAGAGCCCACGTCTCATCATTGAAATGTTGTGATGTGCTCTACATCAGCTCAATGGGCACAATAAGCAAACAAATATATTATAACTTTAGAGCTGAACGGGTATAATAATAACTCATTTACTTTAATAAAGTGTTGGTTGCTTGAAAGGTTGTTTAAAAGGATGTTGTCAATTGATGTACCTCGTCATTAGCTGCGCCTGTTATAGACGTTTCCAGTCTATCGTTCACATATGAACACTATTAGCACCTATATATAAACACAACATGTAAGTATGTACTAAACAACAACTGGAGGGGCTAAGCTGGGTATCTTACTGACGCTAGTTATAGAAATGTGGGCGTACAATGTGGAGGTATTCGGTTAATCACGTGTTTGAAAAATGTAAAAAAAAATCACTCTGGTTCAGGTACAGACTTTGTAACTATAATATTTGTATGTTTATCAGGGTACAATTTACCAAACGATTCTGATCAATAACAACATGTGCATATTTTGTTCTATTTCTTCGTCTCTCAAGTATAAAACGCCCAAATCATTATAGCCCAATAAGAACATACTTGGTTCTATTTCTTCGTCTCTCAGAAAAAAATCTGAAATTGTTCTGGTCTAATATCAACACATTCGTTCGTGTACCTGGAGAAAAACCCCAAAACCATTCTGGATCAACGAACACATGTGCACAGTTTATAATTTCTTTTAGTCTTTCAGCAAAAAAAAAAAAAATACCCAAACAATTCTGATTCAATAACATCATAGTTTTTATTGTTATTTGTCTATCGGGTAAAAACACTCTCAAACCATTCTAGCTTCCTAACAACACAACATAACACAATTTATTTTGTTCAATCTTTTCGTCTCTCAGGCAAGCTGGAGCTCCGAGGTCCTGAAGACGGCGCCCAGCTGATTGGCGAGGAGGTTGTCTTTGTGTGTGATCTGGCGGATACAGACTCGCACACTGGCACAGGTGAGGGCACTACTGGGGTTTGGTGTAGTTTTTGGTTTGTTTTCTTACGTTTTAAACACACATGGTAACTCTATATTTCGACCTCTCTCGTCTGTCAGTCAGCCTGTCTGTCTGCCTGTCTGTCTCCTTCTGTTTCGTTCAATTTATCCTCTCTCTCTCTCTCTCTCTCTCTCTCTCTCTCTCTTTCTCTCTTATTCTCTCTTTGTCTATTCGTTGGTTTCTATCGGCCTCTATCTATGTCTATCTTAGAATTTTTTAATATTCATTTTTCTTACAACTAAAAACATGAAGCATATTAAGAAACATTCAAGTTTTTGTTTCGTTGGGTTAACATTTAAGATAATATTCATAATATTAAGTGGGATAAAGGCTGTCATAAATATTGAAGAGAGAGAAAGTCGGAGAGAGATAGTGAGAGAGGGAGAGAAAGAGAGAGAGAGAGTGTGTGTGTGTGTGAGAGAGCGAGATGTATCAATAGATGAACTTTGATAATATACATTCTCTTTCTTTAGAAATTTCTGTAACTTAGTAGAAACACAAACCGTATATATAAGTGGTGATTATGGTGTAAAAATGGTGTTACGAATTAAATAATAACATGTTCGAACCCCCGTCCTTTTCAGTGTCCCAGCCGTACACTATCACCTGGACCTTCACGCCACACAACATGGACGCCGTCTCCACCATCATGACCGCGACCCACCAAGGTCAACAGCAGTTTATGACCTTGACCCCTGACCCCGTCAAGTACAGAGACACCGGAGGGCCCCATCTCCGTGTGTATGACCTACTTCTGTCGGACGCTGGTCTGTACCGTTGCCAGAGCAACCTGACTGGGGAGACAGCATCAGCCCAGCTCTATGTTGTCGGTATGTGTGTGGGGCAATCTGCTTTGCTTTGTGCTTTAGACTTTCAGATATCTGAAATAGTCCAATGCCGTTAAACTTAACGCATGGATAGTAAAAACAAAATCACTCTAGGCAACAGTTTGCTTTTTTCGAGTAGAATAAGATTCAGAAAGAAAATGAAGTTAGGACTTGTTCGCTACTGTGAATGTCTGTTGCTTAGCGTTCAATGTCAGCTCTACAAAGGCTATATTGTGAACAGACCCCAAGACTAACGTCTGGCAAGTTTAGGTACTGCCACACAGAGACAGCGCTTGGATACAGTGACTGTCACAGCCATTTACATTATATTGATATCGAAGTCGCCAGAGCTAGACTCGAACCACGGATCTCCTGCTTCGGAAGCCGATGTCCTACCCAATAACTACCCCAGATTTACATAGGTTGCCATACCATGCAAACGATTGTCTTTATTTCTTGTAAAATCATATTTCCCTATTTAAAAAAGTCAACTAAAAAAGGTGAGTATGCAGAAAATTGTTATGAAGTAATTCCTAGTTCATTATTCAAAAGTAAACTGAAGGCAGGCGTTTTTTTTTTTTTATGAAATCTAGAAATGTTACAACATTTGCTTTCATAATCTTTTTATTTATTTTGCTTGGAATTCGCGTGGTGAATTGTATTAATGTGTGGCAATATTTTTGGTGCTATCGAGAGAATTGAAATTAAGAAAAATTAAAATGTGTACAACATTTGCAACATAATTATGTTCTTCACAGTATACAAAATAGTAACATTGTTTTCCTAAAAGTGCTGAAAGAATAATTTTATATTTGACTTTGAACCCAAGTTGAAATGTCTTTCTACTTTTTTGTTATCAAAGGTCAACAGCAAAAAAAAAAAGTTATGAAAAAAGTATATTGTGCTGAAAAGTTTTCACATTACCATGATTCGTTTTGTTCCTAGGCTATCCTGTATGTCATAATAACAAGCCTGACGTGTACTACAACGAAAACATTAGTCTGGATTGCACCGTGCAATATGGGGGAAGCAGACATCCCACAGTGAGATGGAGGTAAGGTCCTGTAATCTCCTGTAGTAGTAGTAGTAGTAGTAGTAGTAGTAGTAGTAGTAGTAGTAGTAGTAG